>JAGFNQ010010160.1:0-60137 GCA_024364735.1 Boesenbergia rotunda
AATCTGACTCAAAGTCATGATTCACATACTTATTAAGCAAAAAAAATAATGTTTAGGCATAAGGATCTCAAGTCCTTTATTTGCTTTAAAGTCATCTGCATCAAATCACTAATATGCATCAGGCTTTCATTCTCAGTATGTTCGTGATAAGTACTACTTTAGCATCAAGCCACAACAAAGAGAAATAGATACATGCATGGTGAATAAATTTAATGTGCATAAAAGAAAGCTTGTTAACTTGAATTATAGAGCAGATAAAAGAACAGACAGATACTTGAGAATTTTTCAGAAGTTGCAAATACAACAATGATAAAGAAGACTTGAATACAAAACATATCAGATATTTTCTCAAAACGAATATAAAAGGAACAGATAGTTTCTCACTTCATTAAAAGGCAGTGAATACCAAAAGAGTATCAAGCATAGAAGAGGCTACCTTTGAGTTACTCCAACTATCTCCACTTGCAAGATTTGGCATGCAGCTCTCTAATATCCAGCCAACGATCTTGAGCAATGCATTGAGATATGGCTTGATGTGTGCTTCATCAAAAGTCCTTAGGATTTCGTCTACGACATGTAGGAAACCATATTTCTGTTTCCATGACAGGTCAGCCATGAGAATTGAAGTTGAATATTTATTAAGGATGGAGGGGCTAGATCCATGTGTGATGTTTGTAGATGCCTCAGCACTCTGAACATCAAGCACTTCATTTGCTCTTGGCCTGGGCAATAATGGCTTTAAAAGTAATATGAAAAAAAGCAGAAGCTCATCAACTTCAAGCTGGGCCGAGAAACATAGAATTGCTTTTCTAAGAGCTAAACCTGTATGCTGCAGAGAGGAGCTAAAGGGTCAGTCAAGTATCACTATCTTATGTGTTTCAACAGTATTGGTATGTGAAGATTATCAACCTTTCTTGAACCAAGAGTCTTTAGTGTCCAAACTTTTGGTGCTAACAATCTGATGAGTATAGGAATAAGATGACATCTATGTCCTTCCTGAATGCATTGTGACTCTTTTGAACAGACCACGTAGCAAGTCCCTCGCGCCAGTTTTTTGGATATAATCAAATTCTTGAGATGCTTCTCATATGAGATCAGAAAAGTCATCCTTCCAATTCAGTAAGCAATCAAGTACTTTTAATTGTATGTCTGCGTCAACATCATCTAGAAGCCTAAACAACAGCATTAAGAAATGTGAACACAGACATTTTTCTAACTTTGGTGAGTCTACAAACTAATTATACTGCAATATTACTAATTTTATGTGTTGGTCATAAAATGAGTTATGACTTAGAACTAACCTTTTCATCAGAACTTCCTTGAGTACTGCACTTTGATACAAAGATTTAGCATTACACATTCGTACCAATAAGTTCAACCATTCTTTCAGAATCACCTTCCAGTCCTTTCTCTGGCAAGCATGACCAGCATATGACTCAAAACTATACAGACAGATAAGACACAAATTGCAATTAAGTACTAGCCATCCATAAATAAATAAGTGTAGCACACATTTGTCTATAAAATGATACCTGAAATTATCATTTGCACCATAACCCAGAAATTTCAAGAACAAAGGTATAAGTTGTCGCGACCTAGATTCAGCAATGTCTGAAATCTTTTGAAGTGAACGAAGTAATAGAGTTATTATGGTCACGCTAGGCGTGCAATCAAAAGCAGGAGCCAGATATAACTTAAAGCGTTTAACCAAAGAAAAATCAGCAGGAGCAGGAGCAGGAGCAGGAGCAATGACAACAATGTCATCGTCATAGTTATCATCATTGAGTTCCTCAGTCACACCTGCAACTGAATAACAATAGAAAACAATGTCAAAGTCCTATGATTAAATCAACAGTTACAATTAGATTTTTGAAAATATTGTTCATGCAAGGGGCTTCCAGATTCACTGTGTGAATAAGAATGATACTAGCCTAACATCAGCACAAATATTAGAACACTCATATATTTAATAATATTTCTGGAGTTAGAAGGTCAAACCTTCCGGCTGAGGATTTTCAGAAATAATCTTGGATTGAGATACGTCAAGATAATGCACAAAATAAATCCAAACAAGTTCCTTGTATTGTCTTATCAAAGTAGCGAGGCACTCTAGTGCAGCTTCCCATATTTGGCTAAAGCGATTATGTAGAATTCCAATAATCCCATTGAATAAAAGAGGAATATAAGAATCTCCAATCTGTCCAGAAGAAAGACTAATTTGCAAGTTTTGCAGAAGTACAGTAGCATTACGGCTTGTAAAAACTGATAAAGGAGTCGCCTCAACTGAAAGGAGAAGTTTGATAACCTGTTTTTGAATCAAAATGTTATAAAACATAAAAAGTACTGAAATTTTTAAACAAAAAATAAAGCATACATCAGTGTTAGCTCCAGATTGATCCATTTTTAACTTCTTGCAAGGACGTATGTCATTTGACGGAAGAGCATCGACACATGGTCTATAGTGAGACAATATTCTCAAAGTGGACAAGCGAATGGCCTTATTTGGATGACTCAAATTGACTGCTAATGAGAAAACTGCATCAATTGCATCTTGCTCATCAACTTTTTGAAATGCTTTCAGACTGGAATCCTCCTCAAATTCAGTCCTACAATTTGACATTGTTAAGTTTTGAAATATAGCCTGTAATAATCAGAAATTTATAGACCCAAAACAAGCATACCCAGATATAGAATCCAAATATTCTGCTACAGATGACAATACTTGAAGAGATGATTTGTGTTTCTTTGCAAGATTCAAAAATGTCTTTACTTCTGAAGTGGCAAGTTTATTGACCAGCAGCAGTTTATGATACGAACTCAACGCACCACCAAGAATGCCCTGCCAAGTGGATTTCAGCATATTTTCTATTTTATCTGCAATAACAGAATTAGGATATATAACTATAGACACACTTAAACATATGATGAAACATTACATGGAGATAAATAATACGTACCAGTCTCAGTTTCCAGAAATTGATCGATAGAATCGATCAGTTCTTTAAAAAGTCCAAATTTCTCATGCAAATTTGGAAAATAAGGGAAACAACAGATTACTCCCCATAAGATGGCCACTTCAGATTCAGGTATTTGCTTATATAAATGGTTATTGCTCCCTGCAGTACCAAATAATTTGATCCAATACACAATCTTCTCTCTTAATAAATTGCATAACATAAGAACTTTGTCTTCAGAAACTTCAACAATATAACAGCTCTCATATTTGCTCTGTTTTGCAAAGAATGATAACATTAAGGATAAGGTTTCTTCAGGAGAATCTTCAATTAAATCATCCATGGCACTGAAAGCGGAGGAATAAAACAACATTTTCATATACTTGTCAGTATAATGGAGATTGACAATCTTAACAAAATAAAAAGTGGCTACCTTAATACATGGCTTCTGAATACGTGCACAATTTGAGGTTCCTTCAGGAAAAGTCCATCTAAAAAAGGGCAGAGGCTGAAAAAATAACAAAATAGATAAATACACATACAATATTCAACACTTCATTGTCCCAACGAGCAATGACATCCTGAGGAAAATGGCCATTACCTAGAGCTGTTCAACTTAAATGCAGGAACATATAGTGGCAAGATGCTGGATATATCAACAGAAATAGATGGAATATCAAGAAGGTAGAGCATCAATTTCAGGACTTTCTTAAGAACCTTATGTGTCACAGATTCCACCTTCACACCTATAGAAGGTACAACAAATGATTGTACAAGTGAATCTACAAGATTAAGCAACTTTGGTCCATCTGAAAAAGGAAAGAATTGCATTATTTACATGCCAATGCACAAAAAAAAACAATTAGAGAAAAACAATAAGCCAAAGTAGATAGTGATTAATGAAGAAGCAACTAGTATAAGACAGCATCTCTCACCAATAATTTTGTTCCCATCAATAAGAAAAACAAGAAGAGACAAAAGGTGATTTAGCTGATCCAAGTAACCATTGGTGACGCACTTAGATGTCTTTTCAAACAAACAGTTGTATATTACTTCCAACTCTTTAGGGTCAATTGCAGTGCATAAATGGCGAAGAATGCCTGACGTAACTTCTAAAAGAACCTTGGAACCTGCAAGAAAGAATATCTTTTAATCTATGTGATGTACAATCCATGCAACAAACATGTTATTACGATGATGAAGACAACCACACTAAAATTATATGACTTCATTTAATAGCTTCCATTAAACTAAACAAATTGTCCAAATAGCTGCAATATATAGAGAATAATTGAATATAATAACTAGAAGTTGTGCTTTATATTGTGAGAAAATGTAGGGAATGAACACCATATATTACCACCCTTCAGTTATTAAGAATTCAAGAAGAAGAAGAAGAAGAGGTATTTTAGCGCGGACAATCACTAACATACCATGTATATTTGATACTCGGAATCTTCATTTACCCCCTTTGTACTTATGTCCCACATCAACATTACAATACTGAAATCACATTGCTCATGTAAATTTGACAATTTGGCAACATAGTTATATCAACACACATATTAAACGTGCATACCCTAGTTCATGTAGTATATCATACGTTGTTGACACAAGTTCTTACTAGCATCAAGGGAGAAGGAACTCATCTAAACCTCCATATGAGTTGATGGGTAATGGATTTCCCTAAAGGATAGGTCTGCTTGGGGAGAGGTTGATTCTTATTGATCAATGAGAGATAAGGTGCAACAGATTAGAGTTTGCCTTAATTCAACTTAAGCAGACATACATCATCATCCTCACCTGCTTCTTGCTCCTCTTCTGCTTCTCACTCCCCTTTCAGGATCCACCAAAGGAGCAGATTGGCATGATCAACCTGTGTCGAACTATATTGTCACGACACAGGTTCGCAACAATGTCATTCCAATCAAGCTTGTCAATATCAAGATTCTACATAGAAATGAGCAGTTCATAGGTTGTTGGCGGTTGTTATGACACAGGTTTATAATTGTGGGTATAAAATATATTGTCACAAAACAGGTTTAAGATTGTTGACAGCTTAAGATTCTACATAGAACTATATTATGTCAGAACACAGCCACACAGGATTGTGGGTAGAAAATATAATCATGGAAGTTGGTGGTCATTATAATATTTAGTTTGTCATAATTAGCTCCTCGGTACAAAAGAAAAAGGACAACATGAATTGGATAAAAAAGAGAAAATAAGTGCAGAAATATATGAGCACGAGAAACAAAAACTAATTAGACGTATCAAAAAAAAACATGCCTTTGGTATATTTTTCAACCATAGTAAAAGTTGATGTGTCAATCAAAATCTGCCAGACAATTTCAGCTTTTGAATGAAGTAGCAGCGAAATCCCTCTCATTGCATACCATAGCAAAGCAGAAACTCCATTTATGGCCGAGGAGCTTTTATTTTCAGTTGCCTCTGAGCTTTTGGTTTTAGCAGCCTCTCTAATAGCCTTCCTAACACCTGTAGTGCATCAGGAGTCAATATGATTGGTTTCCCTTTGGCAAAGATGATGGTAAAATCAAAGCCCTACATGTCCTCAATTATGAGCCCATAATTTATAGTTAAATACAAACATGGAAAAAACTGCAATTTGACATATAATTTTTCCAGAATGACAAAATAACCTAGGCACCAAAGAAATCTAGAAAGTTCAAGAAAGTGAAGAAAATGAGGGTCCATTACATATTTAATAATGAGAATTACATTAAAAGACAAACATATTCTATTTCTAAATCCAAATAACAATTTGACATCAAGAGAGATGACTAGTGATTATCCGAGTAAATCTCACAACAGTTTGAGGAAAGACCTGGTTTAATTCCTATATTGGATTACTACGATGAACCAAAAAGAGTAGTGTCAAAGAATCATTTATCCCAGAACATGAAATGACCCAAAAACTACCATACTAGATATTGGTGCCATTTTTGTTCTAGAAATGCAAAAATAAAAAATAAAAATAAAAATAACGTTGAATCTCCCACTGTTAAACTAGACAACAACAAGGGCATGCTATTGTCAATTACTTGGGCCAGCCAAATGTAGCTTTGTCATTTATGCAGACCACGACGAATTAGAAGAAAAAATGTGAATATCCCAAGAATGGTTACAATAACAGGTGAACCAGGGTGGGAGACAAGTCTTTCACTGACCAAATTAAAGGCTAGAACTAGTGACAACTTATTGCAGCTTAGTCAAGCATTCTAGCATCCTTGTTTTATTACTCATCTCATATAGAATGAAGCTTTGCTATTGTTTCAACTTCCAACTAGTCTGAGAAATTCTTGCTAACAGAGACATCATAGAATAATGTCCAATCTCCCTTGCTGTCCACCCTAGGGTAGATGGGACGAGAGGAGTGAAAACTTACGATTCTAAGAGTCCAGGGAGAGGAAGGAAAAATTAGGATTCCAGAAATTTGTAAGCATGGGGAAAAATTGAACGGAAAGTGGTGTGAAATTAGAGCATTTTGAGGATAATTGCCAAACAGGTGACAGGCAAGGACACACTTCAGGTGTACCACCAATGTTCTAAGTAGCGGTTGACACGGCCGTCTAGGCTAGAGGCGGATCTCAACCGCACCGCATTTGTGAAAGGCGGTGGTTTAGGTGGTGGTTCGGCGATGCATCTAATGCCGAAACGTCAGTCAAAACGTCAAAGATAGGTTTTTTCAAATGTTTCAATGTTCCCGCTTTGGACACGACGCGTCGCGCAACGGGTCGATCGCCGAGCTCTTGCGACGCTTCTGGGCCCGTCACCAAAACCCCATCATTTACAACATTGCATATAGTGCTCACGTCCAATATCAGATAGCCAACAAATACAAGTCTTCATAAAAACATCCAACAGCTAGAACAAAAATAATCATTCATCATCCTAACAAATAGAGCATAAATAAAAAAAAAATCTTACCTTTTTGAAGTTGCCTTTTGCATGAATTCCTCAACAAGAATGAAACTGACTCAGCCATGAATTCTTGGACATAGTGCTTTGGGAAATATCTTAGGTCCGCTGTAATTCTTCATAAATACACCAATAAAGACATTTATACAGATAGGGAATATAATAGAGGGAGGATAACTTAATGTGTGTGTATACAAGCATGGACAAATTTTGTCACATCGATACACAACAACAACACAAATGATAAATAACAGAGAAATCAATGGTGACTTAGAAGTCATGTCATATCATAAATATATTCCATTGGGCAACAATGTTTATGTTAAAAGCATTTGATAGGGTTTCCTATTATTGATTTCATTTCAAATCTTAATCGAATATAATAGACAATAATTTGTACATCCTCACCAATATGTAAGATATGAACCTATGTACTTCTATTATGAATGGGCATCAACATATTTAAATACTGTTAGCACACTATCAAATGAGGTCATTATATTATCTTATATCTTTCGGACACTAGGGATATTTATAAGTTCAAGTTGAATTATTTTTTATATATTTTATATTTTTTTGATATATCACGATTCAAGGTTCAAAAACCCCGCCAAAATGATTCACAATATAACCCACGATACAACAACCTAGGGTCAAAATATATTGGAATGCAGCAAATAGCAAAACCACAGATAAATGGAACATCAAGACACGCATGCAGGTACCAAACAAAAATATTATTAATCACGTTCCTATTAGACTAGAAGAGTCATACATTTATCACCAAAAAAAAAAACAATAGTGGTCTCTTCCAATCACTTAAATTGTAAAATTGTCAATGTTGGTTCCTTGCCCGGATGAAAAAGGTCAAGAGTTCTGTTAGGGGTTGAGAGTCAACTTTAAACATGTCTAAATCCTTGTGTGGATCTTATCAAAACACAAAAAGTTGGGACAAGTGTGGATTGATGATAATCACTTTCCAATTGCCTATAACCCAATAACAATGCATAAATACTTACTTGAGAACATAAACAAGATCCCGTACAAGATACTTCTGCAAATACATCATGATATATGACCAAGAAGTGAATATCTGAAAACAGAACGCATTCAAGCTCAGATATGGACTCTAGCAGGTATTAACAAACAAGCCAAAATGCATAAACGATATTAACCTGCTCTATGATCTCTGGATCACGGTCCCCGCCATTTTTTAGTAGAATCACCAAAGAATCTACAAGCCTTGGAAGAAAACTGTAAAATGTAGATTTATATAAGTGACCAGTAACATGAATAAGCAGGAGTAAACTGGCAGAACAGAAACAAACAGGATTCCACTTATTCTAATAACGGCTATTTAAGTTTTTAACTTCTACTGCTGCTAAATATGTAACAGAGTTGCAGGAGCAGAGCAGCTTTCTAGATAAAGTCAAACTGCGAGATGAAAAATTACATGGAGACTTACGATACAAATTCATCCAACAAATCTCTGGATAGAGCTGCTATTAACCTGCATGACCAAAGAATTATGAGAAAAAAAAATGTCCAACTAAAAGAACATACAACAAATAAAAAAATTAATCTCTAATAACAGCGGGGAGCACTAAAAATTATAAAGAACCAACACATATCCAAGCACCAAGCAAGACTAAGTGACTATTTAATAAAATCTATTATAGAACAGCAAACATAGGAACCAACACACAATTTACTAGAGAATCGAGGCATTGGTTCACATTCTCCACAGAAATAATGTGTTCGAAATCATGATACTGCTCATTCCAGACCATTGAAGGAAAGATCCTTCTTAACTATTGAACGTTTCACGATCTAGCATAATGTGTGAGTATTCTCAGACTACTCATTGGGCATAGAAACAAATATTGTTCAGCCAAGGTTTATGTTTCCTTGGCGAACTCATGTCCTTGATGATGATATGAAAATGACTGTTAAATAATCAATGGTTGGAAAAAAAGAAGATAAAAGTGCATTTTAAAAAATCATTCCATCCCAGTTGGCAGGGATTTACTGGTCCGCTCGCCCAACGGCAAACAAATTACACTATAAATCCTATGCACGCCCAACTTGCAGGTAATCACTAATGTCGAAAGAAAATTTTTCACATAAAATCCTATGGAACCTAGATCCACCAGTACAAATAGAAGAACGCTAACATATCAAAACCAAACACAAATGTCGGCATAAAAATCAATTGGCATATGTTAAGCAAACAATTGTCGTTCAAATTTATCTACGTGTTAAAGCAAAGTAGCATCGAATGTTCCATATCTAAAATCTCATATTTATCTTTAACTGATTGCAGCAAAATGAAAAGGTGCTTCGAAGTCCACATACCTTAGAATTGGCTCAAGTGACAATATAGCTTCAATCTTCACTTTATCAAGGAGCTCCGTCATAATGGTTTCCTTGTGCAGTATAACTTGCGACAGCGTCTGAACAAATGGCATCATGTTTTCATAAACGGAGATAAAGTCTTCCGCCGTGTTCAATTCCTGTATATTGTAACATGTGAAAATAAACAAAAGATGCAACTTTAATATTAAGGCATCATTTTATAACTATCCCTATAAAATTGACAAAACGCATCACACCTTCCAGTAAACAAGGCTCTCTCGCAAGAATGATGAGCCGTCAGATGGTTGAGCCTTAACGGAGTCAAGACAATGAAAAACATTGATCTGTATCTCTTCCACCCGCTGGGAGAAACTCTTGAACTGCAATAAATATGAGATCCCGAGTTACAAAACGAACTCGGTAATTCAAAATATAAATCACATATTTTTTTGAGAAGCTAACCGTAAAGCGCCGCCGGCCGGCGGACGTATTGAGCGACTTGACGGCCTGTGACTGTGAGGTCGTCATCAGAGACGAAATCTAAGCTTACGTGTGGAGAAGGAGATGAGGAGTCAGAACGAAGGAAAAACACGGAAAAAAAGCCTCGTCGCGGAGGAGTCGGACAAGGCGCGGATAAGAAGATGGGGGAGCGGCGGAGAAGGAGGCGCCTCGGAAAAGAGGACCCCGGTTAGGTAGAGGGAGAGCAGCGGCGGAGGAGGAGCCGGCGGAAAAGGGTCGCGGGGTTTAGGGTAGAGGGAGGAGACCCGGGTTTTTCCTAAATAAATTTTAATTAAAAATCTTAAAAATTGGAATATTCATCGACAAAATATTATTATAAAAATAATTAATATATTGAATTTTCTGCTTTTACTTTAGGACAAAATGTCCTCCACAATTTACTTATTTATATCTTATAGTGGGATTTTGGATTAACGATATATTAAACCGCTTGAAATGAATGATATCATCCTTTAATAACATATGGTAGATTTAAGATTAAGGTTTGACGAAATCTTTAAAATACCCTTTTATATGGGGTCTACTGAATAACTAATTTATCTATTTATGTTTAGTTGCGAAACCGATGATACTAAATCAATTGGAACAACGATATCACCTTTGCTGCGTTTAACAGTTTTCATATTCATTATCACATATGTGTTTTAAACTTCTCATTCCAATGCCTTGTCGTTTTTCTCTGAATTATTTTTCTTCTGCTTCAAGACCCACTGGATTGATCAGTTTTTTTTGTCGCTTTAGGGACAAGGTGTTTGTAATCAAATCCAACTGAAGAAGACGACGAGGAAAATGAAGGCTCGACTCGACTGTGTATACCGACGAACAGATATGGCAGTCGACTAGGTCAGTTGTGAAACTGGCGTTCAACCAAAAAGGAAATGAAATTGGTAAACGATGGAATCAAATCAATAATTCTTGGTTCGCTTAAATTCAGATAGTAAAAAGGATAGACTTCAAACTTTTCAGTTAAGAATATCTTTGCTACTTGTGCTAATTCTAACACTAAAGGCCAATATGGTCCCCAAAGCATTGTCTTTTACATAGAAAGCACAACAATTCACTATGAGATCATCAGAGAATAACTAATCTGCAAACAAATTTAGGGGGCGTTTGATTTGAGTCATTTTTCATTTTCATTTTTCAGAAAATCGTATTTTCTAATTTTCTAGAAAATGATTTTTTTTCATTCTCCAGTTTTCCAGAAAACGCTATGTTTTTTTTCTAGAAAACAAAGCTGGAAAATGCAAACCAAATATGTTTTCCAGAAAACCGTATTTTCTATAGAAAATGAAAATGAAAAACAGACTGGAAAATACAAACCAAACGCCCCCTAGTATCTAAGACCGGTGCAACTTATAGAGAATCAACCAAACGCCTAGGCCAATATACAAATTCTCTAGTATGAAAATTACAACGGCCATTTCCTGGGAATAATTTGAAGCATGCTATGTGTTACCTACAAGCAAGTTGCTGAATCTGAAATCCCTCCCATGAGAAAATAATATCACAAGACTACCATGCCTCAGCAAGGCATCTATCTATAAAACAAACAGCATATTGAACTTTTGAGGGGTCAACACTCCATTACGAGATGAGAAAATTTGATGCATGGACTTTTCCTGGAGAATCCTTCTCTAGCTGTAATCCTCACTTGAGCAGTTCAAGCGTCCTCTTCTTCCTTTATGGACGAATTTGTCAGAAAATCAGATAACCGACTGAAATTTCCAGAAAATCTGGAAAACACCCTTCTTGAACTCATCGCATCCATCTTCCCACGCCTTCACAAAAAGCTATAAGCTTCTCCACTCCATTTTCAGTTTACCTGATCAAAAGGTATGGATGAATTTATTAAAGGAATGTAGATGCATTGTTCTAAGTATCAAATTCAATTTATTAAAGGAATGTAGATGCATTGTTCGAAGTATCAAATTCTAAGAGAACTGATTGTTACATGTATTACAGAACTTGCTATATTCAGCATTTCAAGCAACCACTACGAATGGACTTCAGCAAATTAAATGTCAGCTACAAACTATGATAAGTGACAGCAAAAATTGACAACAAAATGGCGGGCCATGTTCTAAATGGCGGTTGAAACGCCCGCCTAGACGGGAGGTGAACCTCAACTGCATTTGTGAAAAGCGGTGTTTTAGGCGGCGGTCAAAGTCAACCTAAGTTTTAAAAAAAACTTATTTCAAAACAACCAACCTCCTTCCGCCTCGAACTGCCACCACAACAGCACTCTTAGTTTCGACGTTTCAGCTTCGAACACGTGACGTGCCCGCACCGAGGCAATGCGTTCGGGCTCAGGTGGGCCCGTTGCCTGGCTCGGGAAGGCCCGTCGCCGGGCTCGGGCGACGCGTCCAAGCTCGCACAACGAGTCCAGACTCGTCAGCGCGTTCAAAAGTGTCATCCAGGTACAGCGACTTGTTCGATGCTGAAGCCAAAACGCCGAATAGGTTTTTTTACTTACGATTTAATGAAAATTTTAGATTAATAATTTTAATCAATTCTTATTGGGATAATTTAAATAGGCATAGTTAAAACCTAATTAAATTATCCTATTAATTTAATATTTATATATATATATATAATATATTTAGATTAACTGCTTTATTTTTAGTTAATATATTTTATAGTAAGTTTTTTTTAAAATTTTTATATTTTATTTAAATATTGAAGTTTAATAGCGGAGAATGAATAGTAAAATAATCTCATGTATAAAAATAGTAAAAAAAAAATTCAACCGCCTAAGCAGCCGAGATAATCATTAACCGCCCTGCTACCGCCTACCGCCATTTACAATACTAATGGCCGTGAAAAACAACTTGATAATTCATACCCAAAAAATTAATCAGAATGGATGATACTGTTTTTTTTCTTAGATCAAGAAATCAAAATATCGCAGTCAAGATCACTTCCACCACTACACAATCTAGGTAGATACATGCCCCAGAAATCAGCAAAGATCAGCCAATCTTGATGGAACTTGGCCAATCTATATCAGGATGGGGTAAGTTTGCCAACTATGGTGAATAAACAAGTGTTGCCTCTGATGTAGTAGAAGTGGAGAGAAAAAGGAGTGAAACGAAATCTCAATATAATTCAAGAGAAAATAGCAGTGTTAAAAAAATCGGCCTAGGTGGGATTAGGAAGCCTCAGGCTCCGACTAAATGGTCGAATCGTCTAGGCGCCACGGAAATAGTGCAAAGTTTCCATGATTTTCTTTAGTTTGGACATTTAAATATAAAGCCTAATTTTTAAAAAAAAATGAAATGTAACCCTTTTTTCTATTGGATTTAAGTTTTATAAATCTTAAACTTTAATCTAAAAAGAAAATCAATTTGTCGACTTGCCCTAGCGGCTAGCATCAAACTTCATCTTCATCGTACTAAGCAACCAGAACTGGAGAAATCAAAGCGAAGGAAGAACAAATGTTGAAAATTATAAAGTAGAATAAATTTGTGATATTTTATTAGTTGTATAATTTTGAACTTATTTTAAATTTGATGCTATTGTGCTTGAGTTATAGAATGTGATTTATTATGTTATTTATGTTGGTATATGCTCAGATGATGGTTCTAAGATACCCACTTAATAGGGAAGGTAATTTGGATTTTGTTGAACACTATTAACCAAGGGATCAGCAAATAAATATGGGTTTTCCAAATGATATTGAAATTAATAAACAAATTAAACTCAGTTATCCTAGAGACAAAAGATTTACTAAAGGACTACAGCTAATGTCATCAAGACCAACTAACACATTTAAAGAAAAGTAAAAATAAGCTAGTTATCACTATATTTTACAAATTATAAAGAATGTGCAAAAACAGGAAATAGTTTGTTCACCAGATATAATTCAGTTCTTGTTCTGCTTCTTGGAGCGTTTCCTATTCCTTTCGCTTTCATCTGAACTAGATCCTGACTCAAAATCTGACTGGGAGCTTGAGCCGCTAGAATTCTCAGGTTCGTCTTCAGAATCAGTTACTGATTTTTGTTGTTGCATAATTAGTCTTGGCATGTTCTTCAAGTATTCTCTCAGGTTTTCTGTGATACCACCCAACCCAATCGATGTGAAAAAGTTGATAGAAAATCTTGTGTTTTTAGGGTTATCCTTGGGAAATATAGACTCAAATGAATCTTGCATAGTAGGATCATTGAGTCTCTCATTAAGTAAACGAATTCCCAGGTGCTCAGACAATTCCTGCAATGAAAATTTTATGATTATAAATGCTGAAGATTCAACTAGATACAACAAACTTATTACACAGAGATTGACACATACCTGAAAGAGAATCTTAATGAAGATTCGAGAAGAGGAAGTTGTGTCTTCCTCGGTCAACCGTATATAAGCAAGCACATGCCAAGGAAGTGCATCCGTTCCAAGCAAGTGAGCAAAGAATTTTGCTACATTGCGCAACTTATTAGTTTCAAGACGATGTATCATAGAATATTGCTGAACAAAGCATTTCTCAAAATTTTCTTGATGAACTTTGTTAATCATGCAAAATCTCTGCCCAAGAAGACCATAATATCGTAGGTATGTTCTCTCTTGGCTGCAGCATTCCAGCAACATAATACATAATTCCATCTGTGCATAAACAAAATATAATAATGAGTCCATTTATTTTAAGAACTCTAAAAAGGATGTCAAACAAAAACGATATGAGATATATTATATGGAAATAAGTTAAAAGTGATGCCATGAAAAAGGTATCATATGAGAAAACATTTAGCAGCCATATGAAGATGAACTTGACTATCCAGAGGACAAGAAAGAAAGAAAATACAATGACAGATTATGATGGAGGAAAGATCAAATTTTGACACTTTCCCTGCAGCTAATAGGGCTAACAATACTAAAATTATGTACAGAGAGAAAATTCAATTAAGAAACTGATAAAAGAAGAAAAACTATGCAAAACAGAAAATGCAAAGTATTGTGTTGTTGTCATTGGAAATACTAAATACGATGGTTGAAACAAACTGCGTCATTTTCCACTTCCCCATGTATCTTGTTCAAGATCATTAATGGTTTTAAATAAAGCTTGAATTCGTCACATTTGCATCAATGTAAATCTTGAAAAATTTTTTTTTGATGAAGATAGCACATGCATTGTCCTTCATATATTTTCAAATATGAATGACAAAGTTTTCAGAATTTTTGATATAATTCAAATTAGCTATATTATTGATTTATTATATTAAATAACAGGACTGCTTTCTAAGACATGCCTTACTTTTACCTATTACTTCCTGACAGGAGCAGTTTTCTGAATAATGGCAGAATACAAATTTCATTCTCATTTAATAAACTGTGAATCAAATTAACAAAGTTTATACTAAGGTATTTTGTACTTGCCATTCCACATCGACTGAGTGAAAGATAGTATTTCTTTCTCAATACTTTAGTAAAACACTAACATTAGCATTCTAGAACTTGATAAATGACCATTATTAGGTCTATATTATACCCTAAAAAATATGTATTAGATTAGTAAATCAATTGAAGCAATCAATACTTCAAAATGGAAATACTAGTTCATTCAATTGCATATAATACTTGTCAGACAAGAGTATTATTATAAATGAAATAAGCTAAAGGCATCAAGCTTCACTGTACAACCAACCAATCAATGCACAAAAACAGCCTCCTATCATGAAAACGTAATGATTAAGAATTTTAGTCACTGAGTGAATTTCAAGGATAACCATGGTGATTATGATAGATCAAAAGAATATCCAGGGTATATACTTACCTCCTGACCGGGCTCAAGCTTGATTTTCAATAATTTATGTCCAGCCTCCTCAAAATCAACACTCGACATGATTGTAAGATATATAGTTCTTCGCAAATTGACAAGATTTGTCTCGGTTTCATCTTTTATCTTCATCATCTCATCATCTTCTTCCTCAGATTCTTCTTCATCTTCATCCTCTGAAGCTGCATCAGAATCTTCTTCATCATCAGAAGACTCGTCCCCAAGAATGGATTTCTTCAGATTCTCATATGCCTTCTCGTCTTCAAGAAAATTAGGATTTGCCTTAAAAACATCTGCACAGATAGAGAGAATTATGAGAGCTTCAGTTATAAATGTGAAATGATCTTCAGAAAGGATTTCAATCCAACACCATTACCAAGATTAGTCTCCGAATCAATCTCTTCATCAAGTGATATCTCATGAGTAAATTGGTCCTCTTGCTCAACAAGATCCAGTTCTGGACGAATAGCAGGAAATCCCTGAACAACAATTTGATCAAATGAAATACTTTAGCCACTAGCATATATCAAGGTTGGCCAACAAATATGGATATTCAAGCATCTAGGTTGACAAACTCTACCTGAAATTTTGCTTTTCGTATAGCAAAAAGGCCTTCAATCAGAAACTGGACCCTTTTATCAATTTCTCCTTCATGAAGTATACCACGAAAACGTTCAAAGATACCTGCATGAACATGTAAAACTTGTGATGGTAAGAACAGCACCACCTAGAATAACTGACCCAAAATATGATTGTGGGCAACCATATTTTGCCAGAAGCATTTAGTAAAATGGAACGTGACACTTCAAAAACAGAATGTTTAATAGTTTGAGAAAACATATGTTTAATAGTCATATGACAAGGAAAATGAGCATTATTCTAACACGTCAAAGGAGTTCAGAAGTCGGAAATATTGACAGATTTAATCTCAGAGAATTGCAATATGATCTAATGCGCTAATCTGAAAACCTTCTCCATATTTGAAATTATAATACATTATAAGCATTCCCCATATCTGAAAACTATTTATACTCAAATTTGAGTAACATTTATTTTAAGATTGAGTACAAATATACTTCCTAATGACCAAAGACCAATCACTAAAAATAGTGTAAGAAGTATCAACATGCAACAATTAACTAAATCTACAAATTTTTTAGTAGAAGCATAGTAACTTACCATGGAGTCCTTGAGGTGAAATATCCTGAAGTAACGCACCACATTCCTTGATAAATCCAACAGCTACCTGAACAAGAATTCACCCAACAATAAGATTAATTCAAGAAAAGCACCAAAAATGTCAAATAACATGCAATATTACCTCTACACTGTCATCTGTAGGGTTTTCCAATAATATAGTCAGAAGCTCCAGAGCAATAATCTCGTGTGCTACCAGTTGATTCACAAGATGAGCAATGAACTTGGTCGCAGCAAGTAGTTGAGGCTGCAAAGGAATAACATCAAAATAATATAAGAACTGTATTAAATCTGATCAAAACACAAGAGAACTAAAGACAAGTTCTTACCTTGTCATTCCTTTTATAAGCCCTCTTGAGTTGCAAGACAATTCTCACCACAAGAAGCCTACCAATCTCTGGAAATTTAGTATTAACGACTGCAACCAATGCAGAAAATACATCAGTAAATCCAGGAGAAGCCATTTGAGACTTCATGCATGACCGGCAGAAAAGACCCCTTCCACGAATTAAATTCTCAGAGAAGAGCTCAGGAATAATGTTCTTGATATTGGTAGCGTTGACTTTATTCACCAAACCATTGATACTTTTTCTGAGAGCGTCCCAGCTCAGTCGCTGGTAAGCTTCACTACTCTTATCCTGCACTTCTCGCATCATTTGCGCCATTCTGTGAGGAGGGATGTAAATACCGCCAGTCCTTCCCATGTTAGAATCCGGCATAGGTGGAAGCTGACTATCTAGCTTTTTTATCTCCTGGTTGGGTGCCTTGTCTCCCTCTGCAGGTTTTTCTCCATGGCGTTCATTGCGTTCCTTGTGATTTTCCCGTATTCGTGAACCTTTTTCCTTATCCGACCGATCACTTTCTCCTTCACTGTCTTCACGCCGAGGGGTACCCTTTCGTGCTCTTGAGAGGGCATCTCGTCTCTGAGGTGGACTCTCCTCTCTCTTCTCCCTGCGGCGGTCATCTCGATCACGGTCTCTGCCACCATCTTCATGCTTACGTCTCCGCGGACTCCTGTCTACATTCTCAGAGCGCCTTCTTTCCCTCTTTCCCTCCTCGTCGTCCTCTTCATCACCACGCCTTCTTTTCCGTCCGCCGCTCCTCGATCTTTCTTCATTGTAGCTGAGATTACGGCCGTCGAATTGCTCTTCGAATGGTTTCGAAGATCTTTCTTCATCGCGAAGATGACGGTGCTCTTCGAAGGGTTTCGCCATGGCTGTTGGAGATAGCGAAAGAGACGACTATACCCGGCTCCTAACTAATAATATTTGTTAAATCTTAATAAAATTCTACAAAAAATCGTTATTAAACCACTAAAAAATTCTACGACTTTTTTTAATAAAAATCTTAACTAAATCGGTAAAAGAAACTTTAATTATAAAATTATCAATAAATCTTATTTATTTATTTTGTATATTTTCAATTTATTATTATTATTATTATTATTAATTTGATGTAACTTATACTAAAAGAAATTTTAATCAAATATTAAAATTAATATTATTTTTATTAATTTGATGTAATTTATACTAAAAGAAATTTTAATCAAATATTAAATTTAATATTATTTTTATTAACTTGATTTAATTTATATTAAAAGAAATTTTAATCAAATATTAAATTATTTTAATTTTATTGATGAATTTAATCGTCTAATTAAATACTAAATAAAATTTTAAATTTTTTTATAAAATTATACAATTATATGATTTAATCCTGATAAATTCGATTTTGATCCAAATACAATCTAAAATCATAATCCTATAAACTATCTTGCATATGATGATCGTAATTATAAAAATTATGATCCCAACTTTATTAATTTATCTTCTTAATTAGGGTTTCAATGGCAATGGGCGTACTTCTCTATATTTGGTCATCATTATTTTCTTTCGTTACAAAAAAAAAGATAATAATTTTTGAAAAAACACACTTTTTTAGTTTGGGGAATTTGGAGGGACCATTTTGAATTTTGACCATAGACTTGTTGGTATCGTCCCATGCTCCCATCGTATGGCACCATTAAACTTCTTTCAGTCTCAATAATTAATTGAAGACAACTTCAATTTGGTATAATTTGACCTGCGTAGATCTATCAATAGATTTTAACCTAAACTTATTGATAACTTAAGCTATTTGAATTTATACAAACTCATAACCTTCAAGAAGAGTTGAGCAAGAAGAAAATACATATGATATCAACATTTGATTCTAATCAAGGAACAAATTGAACTTGGTATGAGGATATCAGAACTATAAAGGGTATGATATGGTGCTTTTAGTCGGTTTTAACCAAAATTCACTGATGCCCTTGGCTATTTAAATTTCTACAAACTCGTGATCACTAAGAAAGGTATATATGATGTCAAAACTTGATTCAAAGATGTACATCACTAAATTTTTTTTTGTCTTCCAAATCGATCTCTCAGTCTTGCTTGAAATTTTTGCTTCAACACCAATGTTCCGGAAGCTGAGAGGTTTGACTTGTTGACACTGGTGTGGCGGGGTAGACTCTTGATCGAGATTGGGGGATGCATGTAGTGAACGACCGCTACCGAACCCGAAAAGTGACACTCCAAAGAAGATGGTTAGAATGACAATGAGATTTGTCCCTGCGAATATCATTCTACGCTTAAGTCAGAATTTAAGAGTGTTTGTATAAAGTGGAAAAAGAGAGTTAAAGGGTTAAGAAAATTGATGAACCTCCCTTTCAGTGATCCTCTCCCTTATTTTATCTTCCTCCCTTGACTATTCATTCTCTCTGAGCATTAATGATTCATTCTTCATTAATGTCGCCACAATGGTAGTCATTAAAGGTTATTGTAGTCATACGTTTCAATCATTAAGAACCTCTTATTACATCTCAGCGGCACATTAAAACCTCTTAATTACTCTCATAATTATGAGAATTGACTACCCCTTTATGACACCTTTTACTGTAGATAAGGTTAAGTATGATAATTTGCCTAAGACAAGGTCCTCTAGTTCAGACAAGGCTTCCTCGGTCGGGAACGCCTCTTTAGAGGCCGCTCAATAGGAGCTCAGGAGGAGCTATATCTACACTTGCGCCCGGTTGGGTATAGTAACACAACCGGGCCTTACTTTTTCCCCAACCGAAACTCTTCCCCTAGGAGGGTTTGGCCCTACCGAGGTGCCATAATTACAGAACTCTAAGCGAGCATGCCCAGCCAACCGAGCATCATCTAAAACTCCCTCTAACATTCTCCGCCACATGTATGACAACTTCTCCACACATCCCCAATCACAAAACCTCCTCTTAGATCCAATCGAAGGAGGTGTGAACCCAACTGATTGGATGATGTGACAGCAGAGACAATCAACCGTGTCTTGAATGCTACTTGGGAGAGAGTACCTCTTGGCGCATTAAAATTGAGATAATGATGCCCATTTTCTTCGAGATTTGAAAAGTAACTCGCCTTAATGAGTCATGCGCCTGATTAGGGTGCCCTGACATGCAATTAAAGTAGCGTGCACTTACCTTAAGTGACACATAGCATCGCCTCTCCATATGAAGGTCGAGGCATCTCACCTACATCAGCATCACAACTTTAACACATTTTCCCAAGAATCAATCTTTCCGAGGTATGGGAAACAATAGGTGCCTGTTAAAAGATCAACTCAACTAAGCCTCCACCTCGACTCTAGCATTCGTCCAACTGTCACGCTCCGAGGGGTAGCTCATCTGATAAAATCAGATAACACCTTTCCTGTACGGTGGACAATATGAATCCTCGATATAAGACCTACATGAATCTCATCGTCCTCAACCAACACAGCTAAAAATTAACGTATAATAAGAAATAAAATGCAATCCAGACATGAAAGATGCATACCGGTATGACTAACAAAATAAAAACTTCAAAAGCCTCTATAGGGCACACAAATACCGATGGCATGGCTAGAGAGGGGGGTGAATAGTTTTTTCTTCCAATTCACTTTCTTCCTACAATTGTTAGCGCAAGTGGAAACTCAAACTACCAATTAGAATAATGTTAACTCTTTACCGTTTATGTGGTTCGAAGATTGTTTGCTCCTACTCCATGGCGTGTCCTTAAGGTGGACGAACTCTTGATCCTTCGGTGGATCACTCCCTAGCAATCTCCGGCTATTACATTCCCCTTCTTGGTGGAGAACAACCTCTCACAAATCCTCTTCCTCTTTACAAGATGAGAGCTAGGGTTTAGGAGGAAGAGAGAAGACTTGGAGCTTAAGCACTTGAACACTTGAGCAAGGATTTCATAATGAAAGCTAACCTTTTGCTAGTCTCACGCTCCTTTTTAAATAGAGGAGAAAGTTGTTAACAAAATAGTTCAGCCCCGACACCAGTCAACTGTCCCAGGGTCAATCGACTGGTGTCCAGCCAACGGCTAAATTTCGAACAAATCAGTCAACTGTACCCCAGACCAGTCGACTGCTACATGTTATTCGACCTTACAAAAAGATCAGTCGACTGGTTCTCTTACCAGTCGACTGCTACAGTTCACTCTCAGCTAGTGTCAGTCGTATGCTTCCCTTGCTAGTCGACTGTCGTGCTTACAAGCTCACTCTTTCCTCTCCGGAGTCCATCCTTCGTGTAAGCCTTAAAGTTCACTTCCTCGACTTGCCCCTTGAAGTTCTCTTCCTTCGGCTCTCATCCCTCAGATACGCACACAAGCCCACGACTTATCTCCATGTCATCCTTCACGTATCCCTGTATCTAAGTGTGCAGGAGCGCAGGAAGTCGAGCGAAAAATGCAGCGGTCGAGAAGGATGGCACGGGAAGGGAGCTGACGAGCTCAGTGCATCCGAGGGACGCGGAGGTCTGTGGAAGAGTATGTCGGTGGAGCGAGAGGGACTCGCGCGGCGTCCTAGGGATGAGAATCTGAGAGAAAGCTCACTCGAGGAGAAGGCAAGAGGAGGGTTCGGGTGAGCTCAACTCTAGAAGGCTCGAAAATCACCCAAGAAGACCCGCCATAAAATTGATTAGCAAGGTGTCGACTAAAAGCACTCGGGCACTCCTATGCATATAAGCGCCCGATAGCAAGTTTTATCTACCAGCTAGCCATTTGCGAACGTTGTGCGTCGAATAACGCACAAGCCACGTGTCAAGCGCTCTCAACTACTCGGGCGCCCCTATAGTGACACGTCAACATTCAGATAGAGTTGACTGGGACTATAAATATGCCCTCAAAGTTCAGTTCCAAAACACTGAATTCACAACCAACGAATTCTTTATTGTTTTCCGTTGTTTTTCTGAGCTTTTACACGTGTAAGAGGTTTCTCCGCCCGAAAGAGTTTATTCAGGAGAATCGAGCTACATTTTATCTTGAATTAATAACCTCCTCGGTTGTAAACTAAGTAAAATTCGGTTGCTTTTTTCTTTTCAATATTGCTTTACTTTTTATGTTATTTATTATTGTTTGAACTAATTAACATCTTTGTTTAAGATAAATAAAAGATAACGAGTTTTTATTTTCAGAGGTAATTCACCCCCTCTTGCCGACCAACAATCACCTTCATCTTCAATTACTCTATTGTTATTAAGTCATTACCCTAATTACTCCAAATATTAATCCAATTAAAGAACCTTAATTAAATTAACCTAATCATCATTTAACTCTAATTAATCCAACCCATTTCATCTCTTTAGGTTTAGCCGAACATCAACCCTAATTTTACACCAAAACCCTAATTATCTCACAATTAACTTCATTCTAATATCCTAATGATTTAATCAATTAAATCATGGAAATCTTTCATGATCAAAATATATCTAACTCAACAACATAATCATTTGGATAATAAGCATATTCTTAATTCACTGATCAATTTTAACTGCACAAGACCATTTAATTAAACTTTAACTTAATTAAAATTTTAATTTACTTAATTAAAATTTTAACATTAATGATCCTATCGGCGAGTGAGGTGGGATTCCCAATTTGATAACGGGATGCAGCTTGCCAGTGGAGGAGGATGACGGGCGGCATGTGACCTGATCTAGGACTCCGGCGATAGGGCAGCTCCCAATCTGCAAAGAAAGTGACCATTAGCAACCCACTAGGAGTTTTCCCGATAAGGCCCTCCGATGGTTAAGTCAGAATCCGGTGGAGAGAAGGAGAGTTAATCAAGAAAATACTGTAGTTGGAAAAATCCTATAATACCTACGTGTGAGGGATAGATGGTCTTATATAACCGGGAGGGCCGACAAACTCTGTCTCCTTTCTATTCCCTCTTTTGTCCTATGCCGGACCGGATAAGGGGTCATTGTTAGTTAGCCGACCGGCGCTGCGTTGTCTGACATTTGCAAAGGGTGTCGTGGTATGGGTTGACTTTTCCAATAGCGCTTCTCAGACACCATACAGTGCCAGCGAGATCCCCACGATTTAGACACGAGTGGTGTCAGGTCCTAGTTGGCGAGCTCTGACATAGCTATTGCCTTCATCTGCGAGGCGTTAGAGGGTATGTACCACCATGAACAATGGCAATTTTCGATAATAGGGAACAACGAGTCGTATTACACTCGGGGGTATATGTCGATCGGGGTGCCAAGGTCCCCTACTCGGTCCTCCTTGTATGTGCTTTTCCTGCCTAGGAAGGATAGCGAAGGCCCCCCCGACTGAAGTGCCCCTCGATGGATGCTAGCTTAGGACTCGGGACGGGTAATTATCCGATCGGCATATCCGATCAGAGTCAAGTTCGAGGTCGGTGTTGTGGCTGTATTGCGAGCATTCTTATGACCGGTCGGGTTGCTAACACTCACCCACAACCCCCCGTGGTCATAGAGAGTGGAGCTCATGCTCTACCATACCGGGCTCCCGTGCTACATCCGGTAAAGCCCCTTTTTTAGACTTGGTCTGTCTTCTCAAAGTGTCACGCCGCCCGACCTGATTCCACGCCAGCTAGGGCGGGATCAATTAATTAAAATCTTAACTTTGCTTTAATCAAATCCTAATTTAACTTAAAAATTTAACTTAATTTAACAAAAATATAAAACTCAATTAAAAGTGTCATTTAATTTTAACTTAATTTAACAAGTATGATACACAACTTATATAAGCATGTCAACCATATGCATTAAATCATTACTCAATCAAAATGTAGCAATCACAAACAAATGCAACAATGCATCATATGCACATGATGCTAAATATGTGTCACCCCTAGGCGCCAGTTCAGCTACCATCACATGGTATTTGCATGGTTGAGTGGGCAGACTGTGACAACTGCACATGACTCTACGCTACCACTACTCTTGAGTGTCCGATTGGCCAGGATGCTGAGGAGCCATTAGCTCCATAATCCCTAAACCAAAGGGGGTCCACTGCCTACACACGAATCCAGCTACAACTACCATTGAGCGAGCTAGTTGAGGCACAATATGACAATTACTCGCACTCTAGCTATCACTGCCTCGAATGGCCGAGTGGGCAAAAATATAATTGATGACTGGCTTAAACCACAAGGGAGCCAATAATCATCAACATGTATATAGTGCATGGATGGTACATGATACTAATGAACATGACTCAAACCAGATCAACATCTATGCAACAGTATGATATGCATAAGATGCAACAGGTAGCATGATCTACTTGTCATGTAAATAGGTCTATAGGAACGGTACAACCAGATATCTATCATATGACATGTATGGCATGATGATAACACCAATAGTACTCACCGCCTATGGTACTCCACAAAATATAGGCACTTAAAATGATAACTCTTATAGTACATACCCTACACATAGGTAGAACCACAACACGTAAATAACCAGTAAATGTAACTCCTATAGTACACACCATACACATGGGCACAACTATAGAGCATGAATAGCCAAAGCTGAGATTGTATTAACATAAATCGAATATCTCTAAGTATAGCAAGTAAGTATCATGCTCGGTTAAGAATACGAGTATAATTAAGATAAAGCAACCTAATTCGTTCATGAAATCCATAGAGGCCAAGGAAGAAATACCCGACGGATTTCTTTTTGAATGCAAAATTTTCATTGGTATTCTATCGGTGATCGGGGTTACTGACGGAATACTAATGGATATTTCCATTGGTAATGCTAAAATTTTTTGTAGTATTTTCACGTTTTTGTAATGTCCCAAGGAGCCACATGTCTAATACAAATTATACAACATCTCCCCTGTACGACAAACAATCTGAAACCAATATATAGGGCCTACAAAACCAACACAACATCCTCAGCTAACATGGCTCGAATTCACATCATAACATAAATAAAATGACAACCACCACTCAAAAATCACGTACCAATACGATTTATGACAAATCACACGACAACAAAAAGCCCTTCAGGATACAAAACATACAACTACCATCAAAATACGGTACAATACTAAGTGACTGAAAGGAAAATACAAAAGTACTACAAAACATATGAGTCAAACCAAAATCAGCTCGACGGGTAGGGATTGGCTGTCAGGGCTCCCCTCGCAACTTCAAGTATCACAACATCATCCTGGAAACATAAAAAAAAACATACACAACAATGGTGAGTTCGGGCGAACTCAGCCGGTATAGAGATGGAAATGCATGACAATAAAATAGCTATAACCAGCTATATAGAATCAACATGATACAGTCTCATGGGAATATCATAATATGCATAACTGATATACTGAAATGCCTGTAATACCGGAAGCAATCCATCATGTGGGGTAATAAGGTCATAAGCCCTGAAAATCAAAACCCTCCACGAGTAAGCTTATACACACGAGCAATGCAAGGTCATCAGACCAAATACATAGTACCTTCTGTATGTGTATGTCAAATATATGCAATAATCAAATGCAGCAAGCACAAGCCAATGCCACCCAAAAGCATCGTATGCACATGATGCCCTGACATCCGTACGCACTTCGAGCACCCCTATACTAGATGGGCGAGTGCTCAAGATGTTGTGAGAGCCAACTTCTCCTGTACCTCGCAAAAGCCCTGGGGAAGGTGATATCACTCTATGTCACTACATGCAATGTGGGAGCCAAACCCCTCCCTGTACCCCGCAAAAGCCTCGAGTGAGTGCTACCACTCTAAAATGCCACTGCATGCACTGTGGAAGCCAAACCCCTTCCTGTACCCTGCAAAAGTCTTGGGGGAGTGATACCACTCTATAAATCCACTACCTACACACAACTCCAACTATCACTACCCCTGAGTGGCTGAGCATGGTACAACAGGACAAAACGATTGAGGACAGGCTCAGACCCTAAGGGAGCTGGTGATTGCCAGCAAGCAACAGTGCAAGAATGGTGCATGCTACTACTGAACACAACCCAATCAGATCAACAACCATGTAATCCTATGATATACACAAGTCCAACTAGCTTGACTGGCGATGGGCTAAAATCACAGGGGAGCTGGTGGTCGCCATCACACAACAATGTTGAGTTCATGACTCTACCAACCCAAAAAATCGAACTGAAACTATGGGCTTAGATCCTAGGAGAGACGATGATCGCCAGTATGCAATCGTACAGAGCCTACAACTCAGTATGCAACAATATACAATAGTACAAAGCCAACGACTCTATCAACCCATGGAACCTGACTGATGCAGGCTCAGACCATAAGGGAGCCGATGATCACCAGTATGCAATCAATGCAGGAGGGTGCATGCTACAAATACACCCAACCTCAATTAGATCATCACCCTATATCGATATGACATGCATAGGTTCAAAACATGCATCATGACCTAACAAATAATTTACTAAGTATACATGTAAGATATAACTAGTAATCAACTAATGTTGGGTATCATGTGACATATCACTCGTATGCACACATACACACGTATGCACTCTACAGAATAAAGTATCAAGCATTAAGACTGTTCTCAATGTTCTGCGTTAAGATCTCAGTGCCAGTCATATCCAACCTATCAACCTCCAACCTACCAGCCTACAGTTTGTCAGTTTCATCAGACCACCAAAGTTTCAGTGACTTAGTCTAATCATATCCTGATGGCACCACCATTAGTTTCGGAGATGGCTCGAGTGTACGCGACTACTAAAGAGGAGGCTCAGCGGGTCGAGGGATCGATCTTCCGTGGTATGGTTTACTTTTATATATTTCCTATAGAGTTATTAGTGTTGCTGGTAGTTTTATTATTTCAGTCTCGGATATTTGTGAGTAAAATTTGTAGAGTACCTATCCCTATATCACAACATCTATCTATGCCCTTATCGTCTGGAGAGGTATTGAGTACCACTCAGAACAGGCCAGGCTGAAGATTTCTATTTTCAACGTCTCTGAGGTAGGATAGTCTTAGGATAGCAGACGGAGTATTTAGGCGATGAGAACAGAATATTTTATTCCGTGACAGATTATGCAAACTTGAGTCACCTTCTGTCCCCGAGGATTTACTGCAGGAGGCATATCGATTTGGATTGGTGAGCCATTTGGGAGGTATCCGAGTGTATAAGGAATTGTAGCGTCTTGTTTGATGGAACGACACAAAAAGAATATTAAGGATTTTGTATTTCGACTACTAGTGTGTCGATAAATAAAGGCGGAACTTTAGTTTGACACAATGGTATCGTAGTGAGCTTATAGCCACAGAGAGCATCAGTTACGGAGCAAGATAATCTGGCTGATTAAAGTCGGATGATAACATCACTTTGATGAGGAGGCTACCTGGGAGCTCGAGGATACGATCAGAGCTCGATATCCACACTTATTTACCTGAGGTATGCATGTTAGTTTTCTTATCACATTAATACTGTATATGTGTTGTCAGTATTTGTTGTTGGTAAATAATAAAATTTGGAGATCAAATTTTTATTAGTGGAGGAGGATATTAAATACAACGAATCGAGAATCTGATAAATAAAAATCTTCAAAAAATTTACCGGATAAATGAGGGGCTGGTTTTAATAATTCAGAATTGGATGGTTTTAATAGCTAAAACCCTAGTTTTAAAGGGTGGGTTAAATACTTAAAGTTTGAGGGGTATATGAGAAAGAAACCTAAATTAAGGGTTGAGGTGGGATTTGTTAAAGACGGCGGGCTTAACTGCTAACATACAACCTTAAGGGCGACCTCGCGTCTTCCTTCGTTGTCTCGGCCGCAAACGACCCTCCTCCTCTTCCTTCTTCTTCTCCACCGAAGCCACCTCTTCTCGATTGTTCCTCCGATCATCGAGCTCCATTTTTCTCTCACGGTCACTCCATGGTGCCACGGCCGAGGTCTGTAAGTTTTGGGCGAGGATCTCTGCGCTGAGCCGCAGATCTGAGACTGCGCGATTGCGCCGAATTGCCGACGACACCTTCTTCCGGCAAGGCAATGTTAACGACGATCCTTCTGAGAAGTAGGTCTCCGACTATCGATGGTTCTTCTTAGCTCGTATGGGCAGTCCCTTGCTATGATTGTGTTTCTGTTGGCCGCAAGTTTGGCAGCGATTTGAACCACAATCGGCTGGTTTGGACAGGATTGAAGATTGGGGAAGTCCTAAGGTAGCTTTGGGAAGGAGGCATTAACCGGAACCTCATCAGATCAGGGCAACAGTTGCAGTCGGCACAAACCTAGGTAAGGGATGCCTGATCTCGAGTTTGAATTATGTGCAAGAGCTTATTTCTGATAGAGATGCTTAGATCTGGATTTTTGTGTTGTATTTTTCCTACGATGTATGCATGTGTTGGATTTGCTGGAAGATTGGTTGGGTGTTTTTAGATTAGGTATCTGAGTTGGATTTTCAGTTAGGGATATATGAATTTGTCGTTCAATTTAGACGATTTTAAGAATTTACAATGCTACTGGGGAAAAACAACCTAAACCTAACTGGCAGTCAGTGTTTAAGTTTCTGAAGTATGCTTTTTTACGAGGGAATTAGGAGTTTGACAAATGTCACTTGGAATTGAATTGAAACCAAATCAATGCAGGTGTTGTGTTATATGCTCTTTAGCTTCCCACTAGAACTTGTAGTTGTTGTATACACTTATTTTACAGTTGACAAAGTTCATCTGGATGTAAACCCATGGAGAGGTTATGTGACGGGACTATAGTTGGAATGGAAGCACATACCATACTTCTCTCCTTTTATTGATGGTAGAAAATCCCTCTACTTAGTTGAAGCATATTATGAACTTCATATCCACCAATTTATACCGGTTTGCAAAAAATCTTCTTTTTCTAGTGGATTATGGCCATCATCTAAGCATGTGAGCTTGAACCCCAAGAATTTGATCATTCACCATTCCTAATAATCAAGGGACTCAGAACTATTCTATGTTATATTGCTGGGCAACCTTTCCCCAAAATTAATCCATCAATTGTTATACTATTACTTAGGCTACGTTTGGTAAGGGATAATCAACCTTGTAATGTAATTAGGATTATATTACAAGATTGATTACTTTGTTTGGTACAGTTTTAAAATTGTAATGTAATGTAATCTGTATTACAAAAGCTAATTAAAGTATTGTAATTTAGATTACAATGCCAACAACATGTAATCTGGATTACATTACAGGCTCAATTACATTACAAACTGGATTACATTACCCTAACCAAACACAACCTTAATGTAACAAATTGTGTGCAGAGAGAGACTAAGATGAAGAGAGAGAGAGAGAGAGATATCAAACCTAAGATGACAAAGGCGAGACCACCTACTGGTAAACTTTTCCATGTTAGTAATTGTCTAGGAAAACTACTGATATAAGAACTCTCTGTCCCTGTCTCTGCATATTGTTGCTAGTCAGTGATCTTTTCCTGTCCATCATAATCAACTCAGACCATACTGTTGGTGAGTTATTCAATTTTCTTGATGATAGTTCTCTCTCATTATTCTGGTTCAAGCAGAAGTGTCATGAAAATACCTGAACTTCAAAACCTAACAATATAAAACTTTGTAATACAAATGCCTGAATTATGTAGCATTCCTTTGGATACTGCTTTGTTGAATGTATTTCAAACCATGGGAATTAGTTTTCATTAAAAATGTGTCTCAATAAGCACAAATGGCTTCATCAGCCAAGTGATAGGTTCCACTTTAGTTGAAAATATCTGAGTGAGAATCTCTGCAAGCATATGCCCCTCTTTTCACTTTGGTTTCATCCAAATATGTGCACTTAAATTTAAATAGCATGACTCTGCAACATAGGTTCTACAGGAGTATTTAAGATTCATCATTATGTTTCTTAATTAGTGTTCCTTTTCAATTGGACTTGGTTTTCTTTTCGGTCACAATTTGTGTTTTTAGTTTCAGTTAGAATATTTTTGGTAGCATGCAATACATAGTGATTAAATTCTTGCTATAGCTATTATATTGACATCCCACTAATTGGAATAACTGGGTGAACTTAATGAAATTCTTTAATAGCCTGCATGTCTTATTGAACTATCGACTGCCCAAAACTACCACATCAATCTTAAACACGCATACATACACTACTAAGAAAATAAATCTCAACAAATTAGTCTTCTTCCGATGGCTTGTCTGTCCTACTAGAAAGCCCTTCATTTTGTTTGTGCTGACTCAATCATAATGTCGAACAGTTTCATCTGTATATTTTTCATCCAGTGGTGTGTTTTGCAATTGATTGCCAATTGTCAGCTTTTTGTTGCTTCAGCAAGATTCCATAATTATCTTCTGTAATATGGCCATGGCTTCAGATTTTTGAATTTTGTTTATGAAGGTCGCTTCAAGTATATAGTTGCTTCTTTAACATGCCAATATTCCCAAATCATGCAGAGTGCGAGAAGGGTGCAGGATTAGCTTTGTTGAAGAACAATAACGACACAAGGAATGAAATTTGGATACATGCGCATATAGTCCATGATATATATTCTAATGGAACTGTTGAAGAAGATGAGATTTCCAAAGCGGTACATTATCATATTATTAACCTTTATCTGCACTAGTGTGTGCTATATAGAGCGAATAGGATTCTCAATTGCGTACACAGCGGCTGCAGATAGCATTGGTGTGAATCAATCAAGCAAGGGTCTAATACTTTCGGTATTCTATTATGGATACGTTGTGTCACAAGTGCCTGGGGGTTGGGCTGCACAATATGTTGGAGGACGACGAGTTCTGCTGTTTTCGTTTTTGCTGTGGTCACTAACATGTGCATTTGCTCCACTAGATGCAAGCAAAGTGAATATAATGGTTGCTGCCCGCTTCCTTGTAGGCGTGGCACAAGGCTTTATATTCCCCTCCATTCACACAATTCTAGCACAATGGGTTCCTCCCCATGAGCGCTCGCGTTCTGTTTCTCTTACGACATCCGGGATGTACCTAGGAGCAGCTGGTGGCATGCTTGTATTGCCAAGTCTGGTGAAATACAAGGGACCTCAGTCAGTTTTTGTGGTTGAATCAGCTCTGGGTATCATGTGGTCTTTTCTCTGGTTTAGGTTTGCTAGTGATCCAGTTCGTTCCGAGCATCCCAAAGCTGCTGCTGCAGGTTTCAGGGAGCCCAACTTGCCTGTTTCAAGAGAAAAGAGAATCCCAAGTGTCGGAAACCTGAGGCGCCTCACTAAAATTCCTTGGAAGAAGATAATATTCAACTTACCAATTTGGGCAATCGTGGTAAACAACTTCACCTTTCACTACGCACTCTACGTACTAATGAACTGGTTGCCGACATACTTTGAACTCGGCCTTCAACTCAGTCTTCAGGACATGGGATCTTCTAAGATGATTCCTTACTTCAACATGTTCATCTTCTCAAACATAGGAGGGATTTTAGCTGATCACTTAATCACAAGAAAGTTCTTATCAGTGACCAAGACTCGGAAGCTTCTCAACACCATCGGCTTTGTCATTGCAGCTCTTGCTCTAATGGCCATTCCATTATTCAGGAATCCCTCCTGGACTGTCATATGCTCTTCGATTTCTCTTGGATTCTTAGCACTTGGAAGAGCCGGGTTCGCTGTAAATCACATGGATGTGGCTCCGCGATATGCTGGAATTGTTATGGGAGTTTCAAATACCGCCGGGACCTTAGCTGGTATCGTTGGCGTCGGGCTCACCGGAAGGATCTTGGAGGCCGCAAAGTCAGCCGATATGGATCTTACAAGCATAGACTCTTGGAAAAATGTCTTCTTGATCCCAGCCTATCTCTGCATATTTAGTTCTTTCATTTTTTTACTATTCGCAACAGGTGAAAAGATTTTTGAGTAACTAACCCTCCCTGGCATGTCTGTTGGTTTATAGACACACTCTTATTACCATATGATATGGTAGCAAAAATAAAGTGTACAAGTATATTGCTAGCCAAAGCAGTACAGGAGGGTAAATCGTAAATGCATGTGATCCCAAATTTGTATTGCTGATTGGAAAAAATTAAAGTTTTCTTTTGTTATGGTTATTGTGAGTGGCATTATGCTAAAGTTCTTCCTAACTCGTAACTCCTAAGTGAGTTGTTTCTTGCTAATTTTTTGTTTGTTTGTTGCTGGGTATCATTTTGAAGTTCAGAGGCTGTTTGCTCGAATGATTTCTTTAAAAAAAAATGAGTAAAAAAATGTCCCTAAATTGTTACTAGGTATTCATTCACTCCATGAATCTTCTATATTTTTATTACACTGCTGCAGTAGAATATCTCAACATTGTCATGTTTTCTTTCAAGTTTATTTACCTCTACGTCATATTTCTTAGTGCATTTTTGTGCCTCGCTAGATTTTACTACTATAAAGTATTGTTAGAATGACTGAAATTGTTATAGATGTGCACGTATCCAATTGCACATATATATCTGAAGTTTTCAATATGCTGCATAGTTATTGTTAATATCCAACGGTTGGTTAGACCAGAATTAGTATCTACACCTATGGTATTTAGTATTTAAACCTTGGTATTTAGCATCCAACTGCATGATTAACAAAGTTCATCAAGAAAATTTTGAGAAATGCTTTGTTCAGTAATATTCTATGGTACATCGTCTTAAAACTAATAAGTTGCGCAATGTAGCAATATTCTTTGCTCGCTTGGAACAGATGTACTTCCTTGGCATGTGCTTGCTTATATACTGTTGACTGAGGAACACACAACTTCCTAACTTCCTCTTCTCGAATCTTCATTAAGATTCTCTTTCAGGTATGTGTAAATTTCTGTGTAATAAGTTTGTGGTATCTCGTTGAATCTTCAGTATTTATAATCATAAAATTTTCATTGCAGGAATTGTCTGAGCACCTGGGAATTCATTTACTTAATGAGAGACTCAACAGTCCTACTATGCAAGATTCATTTGTCTATATTTCCCAAGGATAACCTTAAAAATACAAGATTTTCCATCAACTTTTTTCGCATCGACTGGGTTGTGTGGTATCACTGAAAACCTGAGAGAATACTTGAGGAACATGCCAAGACTAATTATGCAACAACAAAAATCAGTAACTGATTCTGAAGATGAATCTAAAAATTCTAGTGGCTCAACCTCCCAGTCAGATTTGATTTAGAATCTGAGTCGGGATCTAGTTCAGATGAAACTGAAAAGGAATAGGAGAGGCTCCAAGAAGCAGAAGAGGAACTCAATTATATCTGGTGAACCGACTATTTCCTGTTCTTACACATGCTTTATAATTTGTTAAATATATCGATGTCTAGGTTATTTTTACTTTTCTTTAAATGTCTTTGTTTGTCTTGATGACATTAGCTGTAGCGCTTCAGTAAATCTTTTGTTGCTAGAATAACTGAGTTTAATTTGTTTGTCAAATTGAATATCCTTTGTGAAAACCCATATTTATTTTTCAATTCCTTAGTTAATGATGTTCAACAAAATCCAAATGGCTTTGCCTATTATGTTGGTATTTTAGAACCATCATTTGTGCATATACCAACATGACAAAATGCTATATAAGATCAAACATGTAAAAACGAGGTTTATGAATTTTCTAACAAGTGCTCCCATTGAGCATGACTTCGTTTATAATTCTCAATCTCCATGTAGCTTTTATTTCGGATATCTTAAATACCATTGAGCATCATATTTCCGTGAATAGTAATGGGGTTTAAGGGTGTGATTAAGCTTGTTTGTTAATGGTCATGGCAAATGTTTTGCAATGTACTATTTTTGAACATTTTCTTACCAAGCCATATTGCAAAACATCTTGTTAGAATTCTAAAAACAAACTGTAATATGAATGCCACAATTTTTATAAGTTACTTTCTCTATTCTCTTCCCTCATAATAAAACATATTGTCCTCGCCCATAGGTATTTAGGTGTGCTTGCTTTCTTTATATCTTGTCTTTAGGCGATAACTTGACCTTAAGTTTTGCAAGTGCATCTTTCTTGAATATTCTAAGTTTCAATGGTCACCACTCATCACTATTTTCTCTTGAATTATATTGAGATTTCGATTCACTCCTTTTTCTTTCCACTGCGACTACATTAGAGGCAACACTTGTTGTTTATTCACCAAAATTGACAAACTTTCTCGATCATGATACAGATTGGCCAAGTTCGATCAAGATTGGCTGATTTCTGGGGCATGTATCTACCTTGATTGTGTTGTGGTGGATGCGATCTCTTCTCTTGATCTCGACTGTGATATTTTGATTCCTTGATCGAAGGAAAAAAACAGTATCATCATTCTGATGGAATTTTTTGGGGGTATGAATTATGAAGTTGTTTTTCACAGCCATTGCATTTTCAATTTTTGCTGTCTTTGTAGCTATGACATTTAATTTGCTTAAGTCAATTAGTAGTGGTCACTTGAAATGCTGAATATAGCAAGTTCTGCAATATATGTAACAATCAGTTCTCTTAGAATTTGATACTTTGAACAATGCATCTACATTCCTTTAATAAATTCATCCATACCTTTTTGATCTGGTACCCGAAAATGGAGTGGAGAATCATAGCTTTTTGTTTAAGAGGGATGTTCTCCAGATATTATTGATAGTAATTTATGTCTTAGTAACTGGAAATTTCAGCAAGTTATCTGATTTTCTGACAAATTCTTCTGTAAAGGAAGAAGATGACGCTGGAACTGCTCAAGTGAGGATTACAGTAGAGAAGGATTCTCCAGGAAAAGTCTGTGCATCAGATTTTGTCTCGTAATAGAGTGTTGACTTAAAATTACCAACCCCTCAAAGTTTAATATGCTGTTTGTTTTATAGATGTCTTGCTGAGGTATAGTAGTGTTGTGATATTATTCTCTTTGGAGGAATTTCAGAATCAGCAACTTGCTTGTAGGGTTCCATAACATGCTTCAAATTCTTCCCAGGAAAAGTTTAATTAGCAGATGACCGTTGTCATTTTCATACTAGAGAATTTGGATAGAGGCCTAGGCATTTGGTTGATTCGCTATAAGTCGCATGGCGAAATGTGTGCTTCAAATGATGCGAGAAGTGCAGGATAAGATCAGTGAAGTTTACCAGCGACTGAGCTGGAACGCTCTCAGAAAAAGTATCAATGGTTTGGTGAATAAACTCAATACTACCAATATCAAGAACATTATTCCTGGGCTCGTCTCTGAGAATTTAATTTGTGGAAGGGGTTTTTTCTGCCGGTCATGCATGAAGTCTCAAATGGCTTCTCCTGGATTTACTGATTTATTTTCTGCATTGGTTGCAGTCCTTAATACTAAATTTCCAGAGATTGGTAGGCTTCTTGTTAGAATTATCTTGCAACTCAAGAGGGCTTATAAAAGGAATGGCAAGGTAAGAACTTATCTTTGATCCTTTTAGTTCCCTTGTCTTTCGATCAGATTTAATACAGTTATTATATTATTTTGATGTTATTCCTTTTCATGGTCAACTATTTGCTGTGACCAAGTTCATTGCTCATCTTGTGAATCAACTGGTAGCACAGGAGATTATTGCTCTGGATCTTCTCACTATATTATTGGAAAGGAAAATGATATGCTCAGTGAAAAATCTCAAGGAAAAGCTCAGTAAATGCGTGACACTTTGCATGCACACCTTTCTCTTCTGCTGTTTTTTCTTTCGATTTCGTCTTTCTTTATTTCTTTTTTCTTATAGGGATTACATTAGTGCCTTCGGGCTCTCTCTCTTTGTGCGCTGCACCCCAACGAGCGAGCGAGCAACTACGCTTCCTATTTCAACCTTCGATTTCTTCATCTATTTTTCCTAGTTTCTTATTTCATCCTTCGTTACTCTGTCCCCCTTCCCTCTTTTTTACTTATATATATATATATATATATATATTCTCCCGAGGTTTGGAAGTAGAGTTGGTTCACTGATGACACAGGAACGAACCGCCATGCGACGATGCATGGGTCTGTAAGTTTCTCACGAATTTCTTCTTTCAATTTTTTTTTTTTTGTTTGTCACCGCATGGATTTCGTTTATATTTTCTTTTTTTTTTTTTATGTTTCTTATGGGTTTTGTAAGGTTTCAAATCTCTTGCTTCCTTCTTTTCTGTTGTTTTCTTCTTTCGATTTCATCTTTCTTTATTTCTTCGTCTGTTTTTCTCAGTTTTCTATTTCATCCTTCGTTCCTCTGGTTCCCTCCTTTTTTTCTTTCTTATATATATAGTCTCCCGAGATTTTAGGAAGGGTTAATTCGATCCTGCATGAAAGGGCACTGCCCCCACTCCGTTTAGAGTGTGCCACATGTGCACGTTCCTTGAGGTGAAATATCTTGAACTAGTGCACCATGTTCCTTGATAAATCAAACAGCCACCTGAACAAGAATTAACGAAGATTAACTAATTCAAGAAAAGCACAAAAAATGTCAAAGAACATGCAATATTTACTTCTACATTAGATTCTTGCTCCGGAGCAATAATCTAGTGTGCTACCAGTTGATTAACAAGATGAGCAATGAACTTGCTCGCAGCAAATAGTGGAGGATGCAAAGGAATAACATCAAAATAATGCAAGGACTGTATTAAATCTGATCGAAACACAAGAACTAAAAGGATCAAAGATAAGTTCTTACCTTGTCATTCCTTTTATAAGCCCTCAAGTTGCAAGATAATTCTAACAAGAAGCCTACCAGCCTCCCGAAATTTAGTATTAACGGCTGCAACCAATGTAGAAAATACATCAGTAAATCCAGGAGAAGCCTTGTAATACATTATAAACATTCCTCGTATCTTCGCCAAATTTGAAATTTTAATACATTATAAGAATTCCTCATATCTGAAAATTATTTATTATCAAATTTGAGTAACATTTATTCATGATACTATCTATTTGTTTATTTAATTGGCTTTCTTTCTCATATAACATCCTAATCTGTTCACCTTTAAGATTGAATACAAATATACTTCCTAATGGACCAAAGATCAATCACTAAAATAGTTAAAAAGCACCAACAGGCAACGATTAACTGAATCTACAATTTTTTTAGTAGAAGAAGAGTAACTTACCATGGAGTCCATGAGGTGAAATATCTTGAAGTAATGCACCACATTCCTTGAAAATCCAACAGCTACCTGAACCAAAATTAACCAAGCAAAAAGATTAAGAGCTCTGATATACTTAGTGGAAAAATTCAATCAAAAGCTCAGTGAATGACGTGACACTTTGAATGCAGTGATCTCCGACGGGTTCACCGTGCTCCCCAGGGTATAGTTTGATTCGGGGCGGCGGCCGGAGGCTGCCGATGGTGTCTAAGCGATAATCGAACGTGTGCATGCAAAGTGTCACGTCATTCACTGAGCGTTTTATTGAATTTTTTCACTGAGTATATCAGAGCTCTTAATCTTTTTGCTTGGTTAATTTTGGTTCAGGTAGCTGTTGGATTTATCAAGGAATGTGGTGCATTACTTCAAGATATTTACCTCATGGACTCCATGGTAAGTTACTCTTCTTCTATAAAAAATTGTAGATTCAGTTAATCGTTGCTGTTGGTGCTTTTTAACTATTTTAGTGATTGGTCTTTGGTCCTTAGGAAGTATATTTGTATTCAATCTTAAAGGTGAACAGATTAGGATGTTATATGAGAAAGAAAGCCAATTAAATAAACAAATAGATAGTATTATGAATAAATGTTACTCAAATTTGATAATAAATAGTTTTCAGATATGAGGAATTCTTATAATGTATTAAAATTTCAAATTTGGTGCAGACACGAGGAATGTTTATAATGTATTACAAGGCTTCTCCTGGATTTACTGATGTATTTTCTGCATTGGTTGCAGCCGTTAATACTAAATTTCGGGAGACTGGTAGGCTTCTTGTTAGAATTATCTTGCAACTCGAGGGCTTATAAAAGGAATGACAAGGTAAGAACTTATCTTTGATCCTTTTAGTTCTTGTGTTTCGATCAGATTTAATACAGTCCTTGCATTATTTTGATGTTATTCCTTTGCATCCTCAACTATTTGCTGCGAGCAAGTTCATTGCTCATCTTGTTAATCAACTGGTAGCACACTAGATTATTGCTCCGGAGCAAGAATCTAGTGTAGAAGTAAATATTGCATGTTCTTTGACATTTTTTGTGCTTTTCTTGAATTAGTTAATCTTCGTTAATTCTTGTTCAGGTGGCTGTTTGATTTATCAAGGAACATGGTGCACTAGTTCAAGATATTTCACCTCAAGGAACGTGCACATGTGGCACACTCTAAACGGAGTGGGGGCAGTGCCCTTTCATGCAGGATCGAATTAATCCTTCCTAAAATCTCGGGAGAATATATATATATATATAAGAAAGAAAAAAAGGAGGGAACCAGAGGAACGAAGGATGAAATAGGAAACTGAGAAAAACAGACGAAGAAATAAAGAAAGATGAAATCGAAAGAAGAAAAGAAAGAAGCAAGAGATTTGAAACCTTACAAAACCCCATAAGAAACATGAAAAAAAAGAAAACAAAAGAAGAAAATATAAGCGAAAGCCATGCGGTGACACCCAACTACAAAGGAAAAAAAAAATTGAAAGAAGAAATTCGTGAGAAACTTAGACGCATGCACGCTCGCCATGGCGCCGTTCGTTCTGTGTCATCAGTGACACCCAACTCTGCTTCCAAACCTCGGGAGAATATATATATCTGTAAGTTTCTCACGAATTTCTACTTTCAATTTTTTTTTCCTTTGTCACCGCATGGCTTTCGCTTATATTTTCTTCTATTGTTTTCTTTTTTTTTCATGTTTCTTATGGGGTTTTGTAAGGTTTCAATCTCTTGCTTCTTTCTCTTCTGTTGTTTTCTTCTTTCGATTTCATCTTTCTTTATTTCTTCGTCTGTTTTTCTCAGTTTCCTATTTCATCCTTCGTTCCTCTGGTTCCCTCCTTTTTTTCTTTCTTATATATATATATTCTCCCGAGATTTTAGGAAGGGTTAATTCGATCCTGCATGAAAGGGCACTGCCCCCACTCCGTTTAGAGTGTGCCACATGTGCACGTTCCTTGAGGTGGAATATCTTGGACTAGTGCACCATGTTCCTTGATAAATCAAACAGCCACCTGAACAAGAATTAACGAAGATTAACTAATTCAAGAAAACACAAAAAATGTCAAAGAACATGCAATATTTACTTCTACACTAGATTCTTGCTCCGGAGCAATAATCTAGTGTGCTACCAGTTGATTAACAAGATGAGCAATAAACTTGCTCGCAGCAAATAGTTGAGGATGCAAAGGAATAACATCAAAATAATGCAAGGACTGTATTAAATCTGATCGAAACAAAAAAACTAAAAGGATCAAAGATAAGTTCTTACCTTGTCATTCCTTTTATAAGCCCTCGAGTTGCAAGATAATTCTAACAAGAAGCCTACCAGTCTCCCGAAATTTAGTATTAACGGCTGCAACCAATGCAGAAAATACATCAGTAAATCCAGGAGAAGCCTTGTAATACATTATAAATATTCCTCGTATTTTCGCTAAATTTGAAATTTTAATACATTATAAGAATTCCTCATATCTGAAAACTATTTATTATCAAATTTGAGTAACATTTATTCATGATACTATCTATTTGTTTATTTAATTAGCTTTCTTTCTCATATAACATCCTAATCTGTTCACCTTTAAGATTGAATACAAATATACTTCCTAATGGACCAAAGACCAATCACTAAAATAGTTAAAAAGCACCAACAGGCAACGATTAACTGAATCTACAATTTTTTTAGTAGAAGAAGAGTAACTTACCATGGAGTCCATGAGGTGAAATATCTTGAAGTAATGCACCACATTCCTTGATAAATCCAACAGCTACCTGAACCAAAATTAACCAAGCAAAAAGATTAGGAGCTCTGATATACTCAGTGAAAAAATTCAATCAAAAGCTCAGTGAATGACGTGACACTTTGAATGCAGCGATCTCCGACGGGTTCATCGTGCCCCCCAGGGTATAGTTTGATTCGGGGCGGCGGCGTATAGTTTGATTCGGGGCGGCGGCCGGAGGCTGCCGATGGTGTCCGAGCGATAATCGAACGTGTGCATGCAAAGTGTCACGTCATTCACTGAGCGTTTCATTGAATTTTTTCACTGAGTATATCAGAGCTCTTAATCTTTTTGCTTGGTTAATTTTGGTTCAGGTAGCTGTTGGATTTATCAAGGAATGTGGTGCATTACTTCAAGATATTTCACTTCATGGACTCCATGGTAAGTTACTCTTCTTCTATAAAAAATTTGTAGATTCAGTTAATCGTTGTCTGTTAGTGCTTTTTAACTATTTTAGTGATTGGTCTTTGGTCCATTAGGAAGTATATTTGTATTCAATCTTAAAGGTGAACAGATTAGGATGTTATATGAGAAAGAAAGTCAATTAAATAAACAAATATATAGTATCATGAATAAATGTTACTCAATATTGATTATAAATAGTTTTCAGATATGAGGAATTCTTATAATGTATTAAAATTTCAAATTTGGCGAAGATACGAGGAATGTTTATAATGTATTACAAGGCTTCTCCTGGATTTACTGATGTATTTTCTGCATTGGTTGCAGCCGTTAATACTAAATTTCGGGAGACTGGTAGGCTTCTTGTTAGAATTATCTTGCAACTCGAGGGCTTATAAAAGGAATGACAAGGTAAGAACTTATCTTTGATCCTTTTAGTTCTTGTGTTTCGATCAGATTTAATACAGTCCTTGCATTATTTTGATGTTATTCCTTTGCATCCTCAACTATTTGCTGCGAGCAAGTTCATTGCTCATCTTGTTAATCAACTGGAAGCACACTAGATTATTGCTCCGGAGCAAGAATCTAGTGTAGAAGTAAATATTGTATGTTCTTTGACATTTTTTGTGCTTTTCTTGAATAAGTTAATCTTCGTTAATTCTTGTTCAGGTGGTTGTTTGGTTTATCAAGGAACATGGTGCACTAGTTCAAGATATTTCACCTCAAGGAACGTGCACATGTGGCACACTCTAAACGGAGCGGGGGCAGTGCCCTTTCATGCAGGATCGAATTAACCCTTCCTAAAATCTCGGGAGAATATATATATATAAGAAAGAAAAAAAGGAGGGAACCAGAGGAACGAAGGATGAAATAGAAAACTGAGAAAAATAGACGAAAAATAATGAACGATGAAATCGAAAGAAGAAAACAACAGAAGAGAAAGAAGCAAGAGATTTGAAACCTTACAAAACCCCATAAGAAACATGAAAAAAAACAAAAGAAGAAAATATAAGCGAAAGCCATGCGGTGACACCCAACTACAAAGGAAAAAAAATTGAAAGAAGAAATTCGTGAGAAACTTACAGACGCCATGCCACCGCTCGCCATGGCGCCGTTCGTTCCTGTGTCATCAGTGACACCCAACTCTGCTTCCTAAAACCTCGGGAGAATATATATATACTGTAAGTTTCTCACGAATTTCTACTTTCAATTTTTTTTCCTTTGTAGTTGGGTGTCACCGCATGACTTTCGCTTATATTTTCTTCTTTTGTTTTCTTTTTTTTCATGTTTCTTATGGGGTTTTGTAAGGTTTCAATCTCTTGCTTCTTTCTCTTCTGTTGTTTTCTTCTTTCGATTTCATCTTTCTTTATTTCTTCGTCTGTTTTTCTCAGTTTCCTATTTCATCCTTCGTTCCTCTGGTTCCCTCCTTTTTTACTTTCTTATATATATATATATATTCTCCCGAGATTTTAGGAAGGGTTAATTCGATCCTGCATGAAAGGGCACTGCCCCCGCTCCGTTTAGAGTGTGCCACATGTGCACGTTCCTTGAGGTGAAATATCTTGAACTAGTGCACCATGTTCTTGATAAATCAAACAGCCACCTGAACAAGAATTAACGAAGATTAACTTATTCAAGAAAAGCACAAAAAATGTCAATGAACATGCAATATTTACTTCTACACTAGATTCTTGTTCCGGAGCAATAATCTAGTGTGCTACCAGTTGATTAACAAGATGAGCAATGAACTTGCTCGCAGCAAATAGTTGAGGATGCAAAGGAATAACATCAAAATAATGCAAGGACTGTATTAAATCTGATCGAAACACAAGAACTAAAAGGATCAAAGATAAGTTCTTACCTTGTCATTCCTTTTATAAGCCCTCGAGTTGCAAGATAATTCTAGCAAGAAGCCTACCAGTCTCTCGAAATTTAGTATTAACGGATGCAACCAATGTAGAAAATACATCAGTAAATCCAGGAGAAGCCTTGTAATACATTATAAATATTCCTCGTATCTTCGCCAAATTTGAAATTTTAAAACATTATAAGAATTCCTCATATCTGAAAACTATTTATTATCAAATTTGAGTAACATTTATTCATGATACTATCTATTTGTTTATTTAATTGGCTTTCTTTCTCATATAACATCCTAATCTGTTCACCTTTAAGATTGAATACAAATATACTTCCTAATGGACCAAAGACCAATCACTAAAATAGTTAAAAAGCACCAACAGGCAACGATTAACTGAATCTACAATTTTTTTAGTAGAAGAAGAGTAACTTAGCATAGAGTCCATGAGGTGAAATATCTTGAAGTAATGCACCACATTCCTTGATAAATCCAACAGCTACCTGAACCAAAATTAACCAAGCAAAAAGATTAAGAGCTCTGATATACTCAGTGAAAAAATTCAATCAAAAGCTCAGTGAATGACGTGACACTTTGAATGCAGCGATCTCCGACGGATTCACCATGCCCCCAGGGTATAGTTTGATTCGGGACGGCGGCCGGAGGGTGCCGATGGTGTCCGAGCGATAATCGAACGTGTGCATGCAAAGTATCACGTCATTCACTGAGCGTTTCATTGAATTTTTTCACTGAGTATATCAGAGCTCTTAATCTTTTTGCTTGGTTAATTTTGGTTCAGGTAGCTGTTGGATTTATCAAGGAATGTGGTGCATTACTTCAAGATATTTCACCTCATGGACTCCATGGTAAGTTACTCTTCTTCTACTAAAAAAATTGTAGATTCAGTTAATCGTTGCCTGTTGGTGCTTTTTAACTATTTTAGTGATTGGTCTTTGGTCCATTAGGAAGTATATTTGTATTCAATCTTAAAGGTGAACAGATTAGGATGTTATATGAGAAAGAAAGCCAATTAAATAAACAAATAGATAGTATCATGAATAAATGTTACTCAAATTTGATAATAAATAGTTTTCAGATATGAGGAATTCTTATAATGTATTAAAATTTCAAATTTGGCGAAGATACGAGGAATGTTTATAATGTATTACAAGGCTTCTCCTGGATTTACTGATGTATTTTCTGCATTGGTTGCAGCCGTTAATACTAAATTTCGGGAGACTGGTAGGCTTCTTGTTAGAATTATCTTGCAACTCGAGGGCTTATAAAAGGAATGACAAGGTAAGAACTTATCTTTGATCCTTTTAGTTTTTTTGTTTCGATCAGATTTAATACAGTCCTTGCATTATTTTGATGTTATTCCTTTGCATCCTCAACTATTTGCTGCGAGCAAGTTCATTGCTCATCTTGTTAATCAACTGGTAGCACACTAGATTATTGCTCCGGAGCAAGAATCTAGTGTAGAAGTAAATATTGCATGTTCTTTGACATTTTTTGTGCTTTTCTTGAATTAGTTAATCTTCGTTAATTCTTGTTCAGGTGGCTGTTTGATTTATCAAGGAACATGGTGCACTAGTCCAAGATATTCCACCTCAAGGAACGTGCACATATGGCACACTCTAAACGAAGTGGGGGCATTGCCCTTTCATGCAGGATCGAATTAACCCTTCCTAAAATCTCGGGAGAATATATATATATATATAATAAAGAAAAAAAGGAGGGAACCAGAGGAACGAAGGATGAAATAGGAAACTGAGAAAAACAGACGAAGAAATAAAGAAAGATGAAATCGAAAGAAGAAAACAACAGAAGAGAAAGAAGCAAGAGATTGAAACCTTACAAAACCCCATAAGAAACATGAAAAAAAACAAAACTGCTCGCCATGGCGCCGCTCGTTCCTGTGTCATCAGTGACACCCAACTCTGCTTCCTAAAACCTCGGGAGAATATATATATACTGTAAGTTTCTCACGAATTTCTTCTTTCAATTTTTTTTCCTTTGTAGTTGGGTGTCACCGCATGGCTTTCGCTTATATTTTCTTCTTTTGTTTTTTTCATGTTTCTTATGGGGTTTTGTAAGGTTTCAAATCTCTTGCTTCTTTCTCTTCTGTTGTTTTCTTCTTTCGATTTCATCTTTCATTATTTCTTCGTCTGTTTTTCTCAGTTTCCTATTTCATCCTTCGTTCCTCTGGTTCCCTCCTTTTTTTCTTTCTTATATATATATATTCTCCCGAGATTTTAGGAAGGGTTAATTTGATCCTGCATGAAAGGGCACTGCCCCCGCTCCGTTTAGAGTGTGCCACATGTGCACGTTCCTTGAGGTGAAATATCTTGAACTAGTGCACCATGTTTCTTGATAAATCAAACAGCCACCTGAACAAGAATTAACGAAGATTAACTTATTCAAGAAAAGCACAAAAAATGTCAAAGAACATGCAATATTTACTTCTACACTAGATTCTTGTTCCGGAGCAATAATCTAGTGTGCTACCAGTTGATTAACAAGATGAGCAATGAACTTGCTCGCAGCAAATAGTTGAGGATGCAAAGGAATAACATCAAAATAATGCAAGGACTGTATTAAATCTGATCGAAACACAAGAACTAAAAGGATCAAAGATAAGTTCTTACCTTGTCATTCCTTTTATAAGCCCTCGAGTTGCAAGATAATTCTAGCAAGAAGCCTACCAGTCTCTCGAAATTTAGTATTAACGGCTGCAACCAATGCAGAAAATACATCAGTAAATCCAAGAGAAACCTTGTAATACATTATAAACATTTCTCGTATCTTCGCCAAATTTGAAATTTTAATACATTATAAGAATTCCTAATATCTGAAAACTATTTATAATCAAATTTGAGTAACATTTATTCATGATACTATCTATTTGTTTATTTAATTGGCTTTCTTTATCATATAACATCCTAATCTGTTCACCTTTAAGATTGAATACAAATATACTTCCTAATGGACCAAAGACCAATCACTAAAATAGTTAAAAAGCACTAACAGAAAACGATTAACTGAATCTACAATTTTTTTATAGAAGAATAGTAACTTACCATGGAGTCCATGAGGTGAAATATCTTGAAGTAATGCACCACATTCCTTGATAAATCCAACAGCTACCTGAACCAAAATTAACCAAGCAAAAAGATTAAGAGCTCTGATATACTCAGTGAAAAAAATTCAATGAAACGCTCAGTGTGTATATATATATATAAGTAAAAAAGAGGGAAGGGGGACAGAGTAACGAAGGATGAAATAAGAAACTAGGAAAAATAGATGAAGAAATCGAAGGTTGAAATAGGAAGCGTAGTTGCTCGCTCGCTCGTTGGGGTGCAGCGCACAAAGAGAGAGAGCCCGAAGGCACTAATGTAATCCCTATAAGAAAAAAGAAATAAAGAAAGACGAAATCGAAAGAAAAAACAGCAGAAGAGAAAGGAGCAAGAGACTTACCCTCTGTTTGGATAGGGTGAGGGAAGGTTCATTAACGGAGGGGGAATGGAGGGGAAGGAAGAGAAAAGGAGGGGAAGTAATATATTTATATTCCCCTTGTTTGGGAGGGAGGGAAGGTTCATTAATGTAACATATGCCATCTTATTTGGGAGACAGGGAGGGTAATGAAGATTAAACATATAAAATTACAAAATTATCCTTACTTTTCAAAATATTTTTTTTGACGACACAGAGCGTATTGTAGGATCGATGCACGTGAGAGGGGGGATGAATCACGTGACTTTTTAAACAAATCAGAGCGCTTTAAAAAGCGTGCACAGCGGAAACGAAAGAAACGATTATAAAAACGAACACACAGATACGAACGAGTTTTACTTCGTTCGGAGCCTTCGGCGACTCCTACTCGAAGGCCCAGGTCCCTCGGACCTTTCCGTTGGGCAATCCACTAAAACTCTCTACCGGTAAACCCCGATAGAGTAGGCGAGTACAAAAGAATTGAAAGTGTGACAACCTCACACTTTCAAGTAATTAAATGCAATAAAATATATATTAAAAAATTAAGTTCTTCTTTTTATCGACGTCCGGAGTAGGTCGACTCTTTCGGGGCAGCAGGACGTCGTCGGCTCGAAGTGAAGCGTTTCCGGAGCAAGGCGCGAGCGTAGAAGAACTTTGAGGTTTTGGAAGAAGTGTTGTCCGAAGCATGGGGTCGAGGGCCCTTTATATAGGGCCTGGGGGCGCCCGGGACGTCCGGGGCGCCCCCCACGTGGCCTCTGATCCGCAGGGCTCTCGGTCGCGTCTGATCCTCTGGATCCGCTTTGACCGGGGCGCCCGGAGCGCTCGGGGCGCCCGGATTGACCGGGTCAAAGTTCTATCTCCTTGGCTTCGCAGTGTTTAGGTTCGAGGTGTGCGCATGGGGGCGCCCGCAGCGCAGGGGGCGCCCGGGAGCAGCGGGGGCGCCCGGAAGCACAGGGGCGCCCGCAGCTTGTACTGTCGAGGCGCACTTTGTGATTGTGTGTTTGGTGTTCACCTTGGGGGCGCCCGGGACACTCCGGGCGCCCTGGTTAGCAGTTGCCTCACTCCTTTGAGGCACTCTGAGCTGCAGACTCACGTTCCTTCGGTCCTGCATCCAGGGTTAGTCCAAAACACAATAACATAATAAATTATTAGATTTATACAACCTTAGCTGTCTTGGTTCTGACTTTGGTCTTCAAAATGGAGCCCTAGGTCGAACCGACGTCTGCTGTTCCCTCGACGGGGAACGCGTCCTCACTGGTTCGCTCCTCCAGTGACTTACCTCACTTACCCTTTGTGCAGCTTTACTTGACTTCTTGACCCATCAGGACTTCCTGTCAAGGCTCAACCACCCTGGTCTTCCTGCCAAGTCTCAACCAACTTGGTCTTCAGCCAGTTGTCAGGTCCCGCGGACCCAACTGGACTTCCCGCCAGGACTCAACCATCCTGGACTTCAGCCTGGTGTCTGGTCCTAAGTTTTTCAACCCTGCACACTTAGTAAAGAGGTTAAACACCAACAACCCTAACTTTAACCACTTTGTCATACATCAAAACCCGAGTTTGACCGTTAGTGCAAACTGCACCAACACGTATTTCTTCTTTCAAATTTTTGTTTCCATTGTAGTCGGGTGTCACCGCATGACTTTCACTTCTGTTTTCTTTTGTTTTTTTTTCTGTGTTTCTTATGGGGTTTTGTAAGGATCCTAAGGGGGCGTATGGTTTGTGTCATTTTCCATTTTCATTTTCCAGAAAACCGCATTTTCTAGTTTTCTGGAAAATGACTTTTTTTCATTCTCCAGTTTTCCAGAAAACGCTATGTTTTTTTCTGGAAAACAAAGATGGAAAATGCAAACCAAACATGTTTTCTAGAAAACCGCATTTTCTACAGAAAATGAAAATGGAAAACAGATTGGAAAATGCAAACCAAACGCCCCCTAAGTCTCTTGCTCCTTTCTCTTTTACCGTTTTCTTCTTTCTATTTTGTCTTTCTTTATTTCTTTTTTCTTATGAGGATTATATTAGTGCATTGGGGCTCCTCTCTCTCTCTCTCTCTCTCCCCGTTTCCTATTATTTCCTTTTTTTTCTTTCTTTTATATATATATATATATATATATATATATATATTCTCCCGAGGTTTTACGAAGCGGAGTTGGGTGTCACTGGCGACACAGGAATGTGTGGATGCATGGCGAGCGGCGGCATGGCATCTGTAAGTTTCTCGCGTCCTTCCATGGCTTTCGCTTCTGTTTTCTTCTTTTGTTTTCTTTTTTCCATTTTTCTTATGGGGTTTTGTGAGGTTTCTAAGTCTCTTGGCCCTGAATTTGGCAGAGGATGCCAATTTCAATTTACTTCCAAGCCTACAGTATGAACATGATCAATTGGACATTGAGTACAAGAAAGAACACGCTTTGCTTCGTCAAAAATATCAGAAACTATATGAGCCCCTTTATTAAAAGGTATTATCTCTCTCTATATAGTACATATTTGATATATAATATTCTTATCTATTTTCATTTATAATACCGATCTGAAATTGTTAAAGAGGTGCCCAACTTTTGGCTTTTCACTCTTCAATCTACTGAAGTTACCAGCAATGAGGTAAATCTACTGTGATTATTTATCATTTTTTTAATTTTTTAATATTTTTTTACAGTTATTAATATTTTTTACTTAGATTTCTAGGTATGATCAAAAAGCTCTTGAATATTTGAACGACATTCAATATATTCAGCTCGATGACGAGCTCGGATACAAGTTGGATTTTATTTTTGGCGTCAATCCATATTTCCAGAATGTCATATTAACAAAAAGTTTCACTTTTGCTTTGCCGGGGACTCAATCATATAAACCCTTGGTAGTTAATTCAACCGGGTAAGTTTATAAATATTGTTTTTAATGTTTCAGAATCACAAAACGGGACAAAATTATTCCTTTTGCTTTCTTGTCATTTGAAGCGAAAAAATTATCACAAAGCACTATTAAGGAGGATGATTAGGCAATGCTGCTAAATGCCCTGATGGCCAATAAAGAACTTTCACCAGTGCATTAAGCTGCTCTATATCTGATGCCGATGCATTGAACGTGAGAGCCAAGAGGCCAGCATGGTGACCGATGGAAACTTTCGTGGGGCCGGGCTGATCATCTCAGGTTCGTCTACTACCGTGTCAACAAGAGGCCAGCATGGTGCAGAGTATCCATGATGACACATGGCTGCGGCAGCATTCTTGGGTGTGCGGTGCTCAGGATCTAGTTCTCAGTCATCAGTTGCATGTTGGTTACTTCTTGCTCGTAATATGTGATTGCCGGGCTTCTCCGTTTTTGTGTTGCCCTATTGCAAATTCTGTCGCTATATATTTTGGGCTGTTGTCATCGCCCACTGAAATCATCTCTTCTTGGATGTTTCATTGTGGGTATGTCAGAATATGCAAGTCAAGAGTGGCTGGTAGCAACCATGTGTTTGGTTAGAAGTGAGATGCTGTTGATTTCTATTCACTTGTTATGAAGAAATTATTTGGTTGACGAATATAAGAATTCGTAGATCGATCGAAGTAAGCAATCATCTTCTTCTTGTAGGTAATGTACAACTAAATTATTCTTCTTTTATTTTTCTTTCCTTAATATGTGGCTCTATGATTCAGTTGTTTGTAGATTGATTAGCTGAGTCTTCGTGTGTTTTTGGCGAGATGTGTGTGTTCTCACTGCCCTTCGAGGTCATCCCACAGTAGGGATAGAGGGGGTTAGAGTTTGTGGCCGCGAGGAAGGAAACCCTTTTTGATTTCGTGTGAGAAACTAAAATGAGGAAATTAGTTGACATGATAGACATATTTCATTATCTAAAAATCATTCATTATTTGATTAAAAAAATAAATAATTATTCTTAAATAGAAAAACAAAATTATCAATAATAATCTTCCATTAAACAAGTGGTCAATCTAATACTATTATTCCCTTTTAGTCAATTCAAGGAGAATAATTCTAAAAGTCAATTAGGCTGCGTTTGATGAGGGATAATTTATCCTGTAATGCAATCAAGATTACATTACAAGTTGGATTTCTTTGTTTGAAATGATTTTAAAATTGTAATGTAATGGAATCTCAATTACAAAAGTGATTCAAGATTTGTAATCTCAATTACAAAACTAAAATCATGTAATCCGATTATATTCCCTACCTTCTATTTCCGAAACCTATCGGCAGAATCCTCCACGGTCATGGCCTCGCCGGCCAACCGGCGGCGGTAGACCGACCGACGGCGGTCGCCGACCGACCGACGGCGGTCGCCGACCGACCGACGGCGGTCGCCGACCGACCGACGGCGGTCGCCGACCGACCGACGGCGGTCGCCGACCGACCGACGGCGGTCGCCGACCGACCGACGGCGGTCGCCGACCGACCGACGGCGGTCGCCGACCGACCGACGGCGGTCGCCAACCGTGGTCGTCTATCGTCAGCCGCCAATCTTTGATTACATTACAGGATGGATTATCCCTCACCAAATGCAACCATAATGGTTATCAAAGATTACATACAACTCATTATCAAACATAGTAATGTAATGTTAATTACATTATATTATAAACTTGATTATATTACAGACTCGATTACATTACTTCTTACCAAACGTAACCTTAATGGTATTCTTGAAATTCCATCCGGTAATGTCTCCCGTTTACATAAATATCCTCGCTCTTTGATATAATCTAAAATACAATCATGCTTTGACAATTTTATACTAATACCCTCGTTCTTGGGCATAATTATACTGATTGACCTGGTCGGATAACTTCCCACAAATGCCCAATAAGGTATGCCCGGCCCTGGTGACCGATGGAAAATTTTCGTAAGATCGGATCGGTCATCCCAAGTTCAATTTGTCCGCTGTTTGGTTCATTATTTTTTTTTTTCAATAAGGTATGCACGAGCTGTCTCCACAGGCTGACGATCTCGAACTGGACAGATGCGCTTCCGCCTTCCGCCTTCCGCCTTCCGCCTTCGACTGGCTTTGGCTACTGCAGAATGCAACAGCGGGGAGCTCGTGGTGAGTGGTGAATGTCCCCAAAGGTGCAGACTCTGAGGATTCCAATGATGAAACTGGCGGAGATGCGGAAAGGAGGCGGCTCGCGGCCGCGACGTCGTCGGACTGCTTCTGCTCTGCTCGTACTGTAATTCTACTTTCTTCTCTAAAACTTGTTTCTTTGATTGAAAAAAAAAACTACTTGCTGCACATTGAGTATCTTTTATTCACATATAAGAGATGCTTCTGCCGAGCTGCAATTGCATAAATAATCATAGATGTTGGATTTGGAGAGCCAATTGATCCCCTCTTCTGATTGGAAAAATGAAGCTTAAATCTTGTTCCATTAAGATGCCTTGATCATTTTGTTGTTTCAATCTGTGTCCAAATGGCCGATCGGCAGACCGCCCCAATCAATCAACATCAGCTAGGTCCTTAGCCGATCAGCAGATCACCTCGAATGACCACCACAGATTGGGTTCTCTGGCCGATTGGATGATTGCCTTGAACGACTGAGCGGCAACTTACCTATAATACCTAGCTCCTTGTCCACAACAAAGGCTAAGGCATCCAGCCGATCGGCTAACTTGGTTTTAACTTCGAATAGATTTTCCCACAAAGTAATTGCTTTCTATTGATATTGCATCTCTCACAATTGACCACCAACATACCTCAAGTATGTTATTGGCCATTTAGAAGAGGTTGATCGCCGATCAGCTAGCCTTCCCATCAACGCCTAGCCGATCGGCACACATGCTTCACTTTTTTGACTCTTTCAGTTACTTTGACTCAATCAATCATCCATTCAGCATAATCCAATGGGCTACAATTAATCCACCTTATAAGGCCAAACTGGGCCTTTCCTACTTGGGCCCCCATGTGAACATGGCCGAGCCCATTAGCTCATAACTTTTGACTAAGCTCTGATAGGGTACGGAAGACATCATCTTGAAACCTCCTTAAAAATTGATATGCTTCGTTGATAAATTCAACTGCTGAGTAAGCCCACAGGCCCAATTCTGATTTGTTCAATGACCCAATGGCATAAAAACTGAACAGCTTAGTTAGCCCATTGGCTAATAGATTTCTTACCAAAAATCTATTGACATAATAGTCTTGTTACGACTGATGTAACACCTTGACGATGGAGGGTCATAAAAGGTGTTGCATATAAATAGAGGGTCACTCATCTATGATACATGTATGAATTTTCTTCATCTAATCTAGCATTCCACTTCATTTCTTCATAATTCAAAAACTAACTTGAGCGTTAGAGTGCACACACCGAGGATCTCCCTGGCCTTGCTACTAACGCTCTTCGTCTTCGATGATTTTCATTTTCAAGGAGCTCACGGTGGTGCTTCAATTCTTCTCCAAGTCAACGTTGGTGTTGTTTTGTTCTTCTTAGCTCTTGGGCAAGATCAAATTTGGCGCCGTCTGTGGGAATACTTTCTTCGTCTGTTCCTTAATGTGAAGAATGACAGACTCTAACAACAACAAGACGACAACCATCACTCTCTCCCACGAAGATTTGAAGCTATGGATTGCCGCGAGAGCACAACTTTTGGCACAACAACAGCAATAACCTGATGGTTCTACACCCCAGGCCCCCGCTATTTCTACAACAGATCCCTAAGATAGAGACCCAGCAATGAGACAAATTCCAATTCCTCGAGCTCTCCTCCGATTGGAGGATAGAGGGAGATGCCCAAGCAAATCGCATGGACACGACTTCTTCAAGTCACACCATGCAAAGAGACGTTCATAAAGGAAAAGCACCTGTCAATCAGCAATCTCTCGATTGGCTGGGCGTGCCTTTCTCGAAAGAAATTTTGGAAGATCCTCTACCATGCCACTTTAAAGCCATCACCATTGCAGAGTATGGAGGCATTACAGATCCCAATGAACATGTTATGAAGTTTGAGAATGCGACACTATTTCATCAATATTTAGATGGAGTTAAATGTCAAGTTTTCCTCACTGCTCTCTGTTGGTACCCCGGTTAGTTTTGATGTGATCAACTAGGTTAAGTTAGGTACTGTGTTTTCTAATCCCTCTGCTAAGTGTGCAGGAGCTTAGGTACAGAGGAAGTCGAGCGTAAGACGTAGCATAGGAGAAGGATTGTGCGGGAAAGTGAGCCGATGGGCTCGGTGCAATCCGAGGGACGCGGAAGCTGCGAAAGAGTACACCGGTGGTTCGAGAAGGACTTGCGCGACGTCCGAGGGACGGGAAGCCGGGAGGAAGCACGCTCGAGGGGCGAAAGGCCGGAATTGGGTTCGGGTGAGCCTAACTTCGGTTGGTCAGAAATCACCCAAGAAGGCGAAGCGAGTTAAGCCAGAGGCTGGTCAGCATTGGCTAACCAAACTGCATCCGGGCGCCCGTAGGCTCATGGGCGCCTGATAGATCAGGCGCCTCTGTTGTATCAGGCACCCTAGAAGGGTGTTTCAACAGTTTGCGAGAGTTGGATTTTGATAAGGCTTAGGCGTGCCACGTGTTAGGTGCCCAAGCCCATTCAGGCACCTGTGCTGTATCAGGCGCCCAAGAAGACTGTTTTAGCCATTTGCAACCGGGCTTTGGATAAAGCCTCGGGCCACGTGTCAGGCTCCCAAGATCTCTCGGGCGCCCTATACCTGCCACGTCAGCAAACGAATAATCTTTCCCGGGACTATAAATAAGTTTAGAGTTTTAGCTTTAGCAATAAATTCATTCACTTGTAAAATCTCTAAAGTCTAGCATGTATTTTTGTAAGGCTTCTTCGCCATAAAGAGATTTTCGTTGAGCATCCATTGCCTTGGAAGCAATGTTCCTAGTTGCGACCATGCTTCTTTTTAAAAGACGAGTGCTTCCACTTTATTTTTTTATAACCGTCTATTCACCCTCCTCTAGCCGGGCCAACCCGATCCAACACTCTCTCCGGCCTAGCGCAATGATGGTTTGATAGGTTGTCGAACGGTTCAGTCCACAACTTCAAAGAATTTAAGAAGATTTTTCTATAGCATTTTGCCAACAATAAGAGATACCACAAAACTAACATGAACCTCTTCTCGATAAAGTAAGGTCCTAAGAAGTCTCTTTGGGTTTATATTAAAAGATCTAATCAGGTGACCATGGGCGTTCCTACCGCCACCCAAGAGAGACTAATAAGCTCCTTTTCTCAAGGGCTTATCGATGGAGACTTCTTCCAATCTATGGTGAAGAAGCTCCTGAGAGTTTTGAAAGTCTCCTAGGAAAGGCCTCTAGCCACATTAATATAAAAGAGGGGTAAGCCAAACAGAGTAAGCAGTTTGGCCTTACTAGGGACCCCGACCGACTCCCAATAATAGGGGAGGCAATCGAAAGCAAATCCAGCAAGTGGGGAATGCTCGAAACAATCGAGCAGGAGCTCCTCGGTGGAAGCCCTATTGTACCTTCCACCGCACTAACACAGATGATACCAAGGATTGTCGGTAATTGGCTAGAGAACAAGCCTAGCAAGCTTCACAAGAGTTGCAGCAATAGCAAGCTCCTCTTAGGGGCAACCAAATAATCACAACCAACAAGGAGGATGATCCCAATGGGCCCCGGTGGCCTAGCGGGCTCCTTTGGAACCCAACAGAAGTTTCAACTACTCACAAGGAAGCTCACAGCCAAAAATTTGAAAGACAAGACATCTAAACCAAGCCAACTTCTATGATCAGAACACCAAGACCTCCTTTGGAGCTCACGGTACAGGATTTGGACAACCCCAAGCTCCAAAACAGAACAACCTCGAAGGACAACTCACGGCCAAGAACGTCCAAACTCACCCAAAGCTAAAATAACCTATCCCAAACACCATGGCTCACTACAAAGGTTGCAAATAGAGTTCTATTCCAACCTCTAATTAAAACTCATAGCAGATAATTTGATCAATACATCAATCCTCAAAATAGAGAAGATTTCTAAGGAATCAAATTCTTACAAAAAAAAAACCTCACGACAAGCTCCAACGATCCAAGGAAACAACCAACACAAATCATGCCATCATAGATCATCATTCATCAGAATCGAAAGATACCTAAACTGTGATCGTTTGCCAAGCACCAAATCGAATAGACAATCCTTACCTGCTGTGATGCGCCGATCAAATCTCCACCTCCAAAACCAGCACAACCAATCACCCAAATCTTCAATTCAAATACGGTACAGAGCAAGCGCTTGCAAGAAGAACTCAAACACCGAAGAAACGATTGTCGGCGTCAGATCTCCACCAGTACTTTGATCGCCTGCCCCAAAATTGAAGACGCATAGTATCGAGGGTAGGGAAAGAAGAAAACCAAAGAAGGAGAAAAAGTAAGAGGGGTGACTAGGTCTCAGCCTGCTCGAAGATTGCGAGAAGCAAATGGTGTAGACATCGTTCGGGGAAGAACGAAAAGAGAACGACGGTGGTTTTTGCGAAGAGAGGAAATGAGCTTTGATACACTCAGTGAAAAAACTCAATGAAACACTCAGTGAATGACGTGTCACTTTGCAGGCACACGCCCGATTATCGCTCAGACACCATCGGCGGCCCCAAATCAAACTATACCCTGGGGGCAAGGTGAACCCGTCGGGGATTGCTGCATGCAAAGTGTCATGTCATTTACTGAGCTTTTCCTTGAGATTTTTCACTGAGCATATTATTTTCCGAGAGGAAATCGTGCCGAGTGGGGGTCGGCAAGGAAGAGGATATAAGTTGTGGTACTTTTGCAAAAATATCCTTGAAGTTTGGGTAATCTAACTTTTACCCTTAATTTTAGGGTTTAATGCTTTTAAACCCTTGATGTTTCCATATTTAACATATTTACTCTGCGATTCATGACATTTTCTCTGCTTGATTTGGTTAAAATCAAAACATAATATATTCCTTCATTAATATATATATATATCGACACTCGATCTCAATTAATTCACCAATCAATTGACGCCTCCAATCGATTGGTGAATCGATTGATTGAGGCGCCTCATGATCGAGAGTGCCTATGCGCGTCTGGTTGCTAGTATCGGTGGTCTTCGACCACTTGGTCCGACTCAAACTATAATCCAGGAGGGAACATGACTAGATTCCGGTCGGATTATAACTAGAATCCTATCGCAATTGATCAAGATACTGCGCCTCGAATCAATTCAAGATGTCGCGACACGCCCTCAATCGATTGGGAAATGTCGTAATCGAATAGGGCATTGCCTTAATCAATTGAGGAATCGATTTACCCTCTCAATCGATAAGTAAATTGATTGGGAGACAAGCGCGCACGAGCACATGGGGTAAGGTACATCATTTTTCTATCCCCATTCCCCAATCAATTGAGGGCATATCACGACACCTCAAATCAATTTAGGAATCGATTTGAGGCGCAGTGTCGTGATCAATTGCGGCTACATTCCTGTCAGAATCCAATCCTATTTCTCCTTGGGTTCACCTTTCTCTCTTGGATTATAATTTGGGTCAGACTAGACGGTCGGGCTTGCACATGCCCCCTCGATCATGAGGCGCCTTAATCAATCGATTTACCAATCAATTGAAAGCGCCAATCGATTGATGGGTCAGGTATATATATAGTTTCTCCACTTGTCATGCACAAATTAATTTTAAGATGATTTTCTATCGATCATCAAATAAATCAAGAAATACTCATATAAGTTCATTCATATTATCAATATTCTTAGCCTATTTCTAGTAAGAAAAAAAATTCTCTACAATATATCATAACTAAAATTTAAATCTTAAATTCCTTCCTTATTTATTAGAGACCTAACCTTGTATTAAAATACATAGAGCATGTCTCCTGCTTGCCAAAATAAATTCACATTTTTTTACAAAATATTTTTAAATTTGTATTCGTTTTTACTTTTCAAATTTTCTACAGATCTAGATAAGTTAATCAAATCAAATCAATTGATGAGCCAATCAAACTAAAGCAAGGATTACTTGGCAGAGGAAGTTTGAAGAAAAGAGATTGTCTAATGAAACTGCTGGAAACAAAGAATATAACGCATGGAAAACGTTGAATCATTCTTAAATGCTAATTATTATGGGAGTTCCATTCTTTCCTTGTCTTTCTTTTCAGGTCTGAAGTTTTTAGCCATAAGAACATAAGTGGCGTAGATGAGTAGAAGAACGTTCCTGCTTAGATTTTTAATGTAAGATTTTTAAAATTTTATAAAAATAAAAAAGCACAATAAAAAAATTTAAATGATAATAAAAGTGAAATTTGAGATTTTTAGTTTAAAAGTAGATTTGAAGAATTATACCTTTTTTTAAGTAGAGCTAATAATAATGAAATAATAATATTCTATATTTCACCCTGTAATTAAAAATAAATTATTTTATCTATGAATTATTGTAGATTTCAAAACATTTAATTATAATGTTTTCATTTCATTAACTGTTAATAATGATCAAATGTGTACTATTTTTTTAAAAAGAAATATATTTGATAAGTTAAAAAAATAAATATCTATAATTAAATTTAAATTATCAGTTAATTAAATATTAAATAAAAATTATAAATTTAATTAAATTAAAAATCATATGTTAATTAATTTATTAATTAAAAATTATAAATAAATTATAGATCATAATTAATTAAAATATTAAACGAAAATTATATAGAAATATGAAAAGTAATAAATAAAGATAAGTGATTTGTAATGTAAAGAAAAAATTGTATAAAAGTTTTTTAATTAGTGAGAGAATAGCAAAATTTTATATTTTTTTTACGGTGTTGGTATTGGGTGTTGGGTGTTGGGTGTTGGGTGTCGGTTTCGGAGTTGCTGTTGGGGGATGTAAATTGATATGACATATCGTCGAGGCTAGTATTCAACACTATCTTCGTAAAACGATATTGCTCCGCTACAGGTGCTCACAGATAATAGCAATTTGTTTCCCAAAATACAATAACGATGTCTCGAAATAGCAGCACTATACATTTCGAGACCAACGAACTTTCTTGTATGCTTTTTGGACTCTGGATGCACGGAATGAAATGAATGCTAATGAACTTTTGATGATGAATGAATGAATCAGCATCTAGAGGACTCTATTTATACAAGGAAAGAGGTGATGCACTCTTTGGTGAGTGAGTGTAACCTTTGGTTTAGGATTGATCTAGGTCGTTCGATCTGGAGGGTTGTAACCCTTCATATAACCCTTTAATCTCAGCCATCAGATCTGAATGGTTGTAACCCTTTAGTTCCCCTTTTGATCTCAGCCGCTAGATTTGATCTGACACTTCATATCAAGTCTCATCACCAATAGTCAGATCGTGACTTTTCGTGATCAACGCTTCAGATCGCGTCACTTACGATCCAACACCCCTCTTTGATCTAACGATTATCATTCGTTCGCCCAGTTAGCAGTTCAGTCATCTCTTCTCCTACCCGAGTGCCACGTAGGCACTGTCACGCCATATGACACGTCACCCGAGTGTCATGTAGGCAGTACCATATCATATGACACATTACCTGAGTGCCACATCACATGAAACATAAATTTAAGCTCCTCAATGCTTCTCGGGACGATGCGTACGTACCATCAAAGCGCCCATTAAAAGTAGATTCACACTCCATCTCCATGATAATTACTTTGGTCATGTAAAAAAATAACTAAAATCTCAAATAGTGATCAAAGAAGAAAATTCAACAGAAATTCGAATTAAATCGCTGAGTCAAAACATACATGTTGATAACCAAAACTCAAATTTCACATGGTCAAAGGCAACTATATGAAACAACATTAAGAGCAGAAAATTGAACAGAAAATTTGTTGTGAAAATCGCTGAGGCAAGTTGAACAGAAAACTTCAAAAAATTGAACAGAAAATTGATCAAAGTAAAAAATTGATCAACTCTCCAGGTCATTTGTCGTCCAACTCTCCTGGTGCGAGAGGTGATGGGTAGGGGTGTCAAAAATCAACACGACCCGACGACCCAACCCGAATCGACCCGAAAAAAATCGGGTTCGGGTTGAAAATTTTCGGGTTCGGGTCGGGTTCGGGTTGACCCGAAATTTAATATTTTGTGGATTTTTTGGGGTTAAATCAAAATTTATTTTGAAAATTAAGATATTTTTATGTATATTAATATCAATATAGTATGATCATGATGAAGTATTGAGATAAAAGTGAAAAATTATAGGGAAAATGACGAAAAAAGACGTTTTGAATCGGTTTTTTCGGGTTATTCGGGTCGGGTCGGGTTGGTCGGGTTCGGGTTCGGGGGTTTCGGGTTGAAATCGGGTTCGGGTCGGGTTCGGGTTGGGAGTTAAAAAAAAAAATTTCCCAACCCGACCCGAACCCGACCCGACCCACCCGAATTGACACCCCTAGTGATGGGGGCTTGTCGTCCGAGGGATTAGAGACGAGAGAGATTCACTGTTGGTGGGATTATAGCGTCAGGGGCTTGAGTCCCGGCAGATGCTTGGGCGCGAGAGGAAGGGGAGATGATCGAATGGAGCTTCCCGAGTGCGACGCAAACGGACGGAAAGGGGAGAGCGAGGAGACGAGAACGATGCAGCTGGAGAACGCGAAAGATAGGGCTTGAGTCGACGCCTGCTTGCGTCGAGGGAGGGGGAGGAGGGCCAGAGGAGGTCGGCGACGACGCCTGCTTGCGTCGGGGGCGATGGAGCGACTCGTAGGTGTTGGGGCAATCTATGGTCCGGAGTGATCATGTATTTTGATGTTTGGGCAAAGGGTTTAAGTTATGTTCACCCTTGTATTTGATATGTGTATTTGAGTGTACAGGTTTGCAGGATACACATGGGCTTAGTTGGACGGTTTCGGGACCGGTGAAGGATGACATAGAGGCAAGCTGTGGGTTTGTGCCCGCATCTAAGGGACCATGGATAAGGTAGGGACGATGAGCCGAGGGAAGCGGACTTCGAAGCATACGTGAAGGATGATATGGAGACAAGCTGAGGGCTTGTGTGCGTATCTAAGGGACGAGAGCCAAAGTCGAAGAGGGCTTGAAGGCACAGTTCGAGGCTGCTGGATGAAGAGTCGACTGAGTTGTGAGGGTTCGAGTGTTGAGGGATTGTACTCGGGTAGGGAAACCCTGAGACTAAGTTGTGAGGGTTCGAGTGCTGAGAGAATTGTACTCGGGAAGGAAAACCTTAGACTTAAAGGGTTGGCAGTCAACTGATGCTTGATCAGTCGACTGGTGTATGCACAGAAAGATCAGTCGCTGGCAAATGGGGCAGTCGACTGGTGGTGGCTGGAAATTTGAATGTTGGGGTTGCAACGGTTGAATTCAAGTGGACTAGTCGACTGGCCTTGAGCAGTCGATTGGTAACGGTCATATCAGCCTAGAGCACTATTTAAAGGGGCTCGGTTTTGGTGAGAGTTCTTGACGAAATTAGCTTTGGTCAAGGCCAATTAGTAGTCTTTGTGCTCAGGAGTGTTGTCCGGATTGTGGCGAGGTTTCTCCACCCACAAGGAGCTACACGAGCTAGCCGGAGGTCTTCCGGGGAGTCATCCACCGACGGATCGGGATCGTTCCACCTTACGGACAGCTTGTGAAGTAGGAGCTTTATCTCC